>LR812519.1:45757649-45950149 GCA_903798195.1 Danio kyathit | reverse complement strand
CACCACAACTACTACTACTACATCAACTACTAATACTAATACTGCTGCTGCTACTACTACTATAACAACTACTACTACTACAACTACTACTACTACGACAACAACTACCATTACCACTACTACTACCACCACAACTACTACTACATCAACTACTAATACTACTACAATAACTACTACAACTACTGCTACTACTACTACTACCACCACCACTACAACTACAACTACCATTAACACTACTACTACTACCACCACCACCACCACCACCACTACAACTACAACAACAACAACAACTACTACTACTACTACTGTTGTGGAAAAAAGATTCTGAGTTTCTAAGTCAAAGTTTTCCAAAAATAACAAAGTCTGAGATCTCCGAAGTCTTTAGGCAAAGTTGTTTATTGTTACAGCAGAGACGGGTCGTTCGAGTGCCCAATGAGTATAGGCTAGCACACTATGTTTAAATACACTTCTTTGTCTTAACACTCCACCCAAATTTACACATTTGCACACCTCCATTAGCTTCTCCACTAATAGGATCTCAAATCTCCCAGGTGCTCCCTCCCCATGGCCAGTTGAGTAATTTCTTTACCATCAATAGAATCTCAGGCTTTTCAGGGACCGTACCAATGACCAGTTAAGGTCTTTCCTTCCTACTTCAAATGTGGCAATTCAGCAAAAACAGTGCTCAACAATATATCTTGTTCACTGTACATTGAGCTGTCAACTGAAGTTCACGGGTAGTTTTAGGGTCATCGTATTTTGGAAGTCATCGCAACTGAGCGTGGGTACATGTCTAAGAGTGCAGGTGTGCATGATCATGAGTCGCACATGAAACAGAACGCAAGTGCCCTTGTGACCATACCACCATACATCTACTCCCATTGTGGTATTTCATCCTGCTCTCCTAATTCTTTGCCTGTTTCTTCTGTGTTTGCATAGAATCTGTGCATTTCTCACCAGACTACAGTCTGCTTGTACATGGCTTCTTGATAAAAGTAAAAAGGTCAAACATACAAAGCGTTACAAAAATAATGCAACTGAAACTAATGTGATCATCAGAAATTCATCAATGCATCAATATATTTCTCAATACTACTACTATTACTACAACAACTACTACATCTTCTACTACTGCTACTACTATTAATACTACTACAACTACAATAGCAACTACTACAACTACCATTAACACTACTACTACTACCACCACTACAACAACAACAACTACTACTACTACTACTACTACTACATCTACTACTACTATTACAAAAACAACTACTACTATTATTACTACCACTACTACTACAACTACTAGTACCATAACCACTACTACTACCACCACCACTACAACTACTACATGAACAACCACTACTACTACTAGTAGTACAACAACACAACAACTACAGCACCAACTACAACAACTACTACTATTGTTAATTCTACCACTACTACTACTACTACTACAAATGCAACAACAATACATTTGATTGCACATAAAAACTGATATATTATTGGATAAAACTGTTTACATATTTATTAACTGCTCTTAATACAATACAATTTGTTTTATTATTATTATTATTTTTGGTATTGGTATTAGTATTATTTAAATCTGGGAATGCTTTCATCTTGTAGAAGATTTAACCAAAAATGTATTAATTTGTGCTTAATTAGTTTCTCTTGCTGTGCATGTTGTGGTAGTACAACTAACAAGAATCTGTGTGGCATTTGCTCATTCCTCTTCCTCCACTGTGATTGAATGGCTGAGCAATGACAATTATAAATGGTGTGTTTTACCCAAAACAACACTTTCAACTACCAGCAAGTAGGAAAATATAAAAAGCAGACAGTGCTCAGTGCTAAACTGATGTTTTACACCCCCATCATGCTGCTACTGTTTTAAATAAATCTAGCACCCTTGTTGTCAACAACTTTTCAAAAAATGCTTACTAGTTGGGCTTGTAATACTTTTGCTACATAGTGTATGCTTGAATGGTTTAAACTACACTGAACAACACAGGAATTGAAAGCAGTGTTATATGTGTGGGAAACACTTTACCAGAATGAGACAAACACCACCAGCTTGACACAAAGGAATTTGCCCACAGGTTTGATGGGACTGAGCTCTTCTCTCAGAGCCTTGTAGAATAGCACAAGACAATACATGGCAAACTGAGGAGAGAAAACAAGTCAACCATTAAGTTATCAGATTACTGCTCAACTCGAAGCAACAACAGCAAAAAAAAAAAAAAGAAAAAAAAGAAAAAGATTGATAGTTCATGCTCCTTAAAGCCTCATTCACACAAAGCATGATAATTATAGTGATAAATATGTGCCCACACTGAAGAAATATAGAAATGTTTATTCATAATTTATGCTTTTCATTCAGTATTCTTTGCCTTGACCTGCAGATATCCTCAGAATGCTACTAGCACATTTGCCAGTAAATGTTTACTTAAAAATGTATCATTTAAATCAAATTCATTCAGCAATTGTAGACAGTGTAGTGGAATAAAAACAACACACTATTTTCCACAGCGTCTTTAAAAGACAAAGACACAAAGGTAACACAAAAGATGCTAAAACTAGCACTGGATACCTGAGGTACTTTTATTTTTATACTTCAGTTTAGTAACCTAGCTTGCATAACTTTCATGTACTTTTATTACTCTTTCCTATGGTATAACCGATTGTTTTTTAGATAGTCGTTAACTTTAACCAATCTTTGAAAGGTGGTTTAACACCAAGCAGCACCAATAATGTCATCTGTAGCTTTAAATTGAATACATCGTTTCGATTTCAAAATATTCTGACTGGCTTTCAGTGCTTAGTCATTTATTAACTGAGAAACTTCTGAAAGTGATCCCAATGATATAATTTCTCTGTATTTTCAGCGTTATAGTTGTGGTCTAACCTCTGCTGTTGTTTTACACTTGTAACGATTTTTAGAACTTTATCAATATCTTTACAGTAATTGTGCTTAGTGTGAATAGACCAGACTTGTATGAACTGTGAAATTTACTATTTTGAAATGAAGAGTATAAATACAAATGAGGGACTGACTGATTTGGTTTTACAATAAATTAGTTGTTAAAAAAAAAAAATAAATATGGCTGGAAATAGGGATTTAGTTACACTTGATCTTCCTGGTTTGGTGTCTGGGTGAAACTGCAGACTCGTTCAGCTCACACGGCAGTCTTACATAATATTCAAGTAGGAAAAAAACAGGTACTTACAAGCTGAGACAGATTGTTGACAATAACCAGGTACGTCCAGGCATTTTTTGAACTGAAGTTTCCTTCATCGTAGACCCCGCAAAGCTGACAAATCCTATTTTGGTAAAACAGAATGATGACTGACAGAAAATCCTCCTGTTACATGCTAAATTAAGATTATGTTTCAAAAGAAAGTCTATAATAGAGAGTGTAGCTTTAGCACCAGTATACTACATTTAATTTTGTTTAAAAAATTAAGAAGCATGAGAGCACATGAACCATGTAGCTGTTCAAATGTTTAACAAATGTAATAGATTTACAATGTAAATAAAATGTAAAAAGCTTTGAACTTTTGATTTTTAAGAAACCATTTAAGTAACAAACATTTTTAACACTAATAGTAATAGCACCAGACAGTAATTGCACTTTTTTTGCTATTTCTTTTGATAGAAACTAAAAGCTAAACACATGAAATAAAAAAATATAAAACATTTACAATGCAAATCCAATTAAAATCTTTTTTGTAGTCAAAGTCTCTTGTATAATACATCTACATCTTCTAAAAGACATAAATATTACTTTAATATACATAAAGCATCTAAACATTTGCACATTATTCGGTAATATTTCTGAAATTTATATAAAAATAGTATATCATAATTCAAAAAGAGATTATATTAAATAAACAAATAAATTAATACAAAATAAATAATCAGGTATTGGTACATTCAATGTTAACACAAAAATAAATATATAAATAATAATAAATAAAAGTAAAAAATTGTTAAAGTTTAGTTTAAAAGGAACAAATCTATCTATCTATCTATCTATCTATCTATCTATCTATCTATCTATCTATCTATCTATCTATCTATCTATCTATCTATCTATCTATCTATCTATCTATCTATCTATCTATCTATCTATCTATCTATCTATCATCCATCATGGACATGTTTCAGTAAGGTTAAATAGTCAAGAGGGTGATTTGTCTGATTTCATCATACAGAAACGTTTAGTAGGCTATAGCACCCAAATAAAATCTTAATGATCGTACTATTTTTGACATCAATTTAAATTAACCTAAAAATAAAATAAATATTAACATAAGTAAATAGACTCAATCAATGATGGGCTAAAAAAACTGTGGAAATTAGATGTGGTGCAGATCTGAAGATGTGAGCCTAAACAAGTAACAGTAATCAGTTTATTATTTCTGAATGAAACTTAATATCATTTCACAATATTGTTGCTTTTGTTGTAAGTTGTACTAAGCAATATTTGAAAACTGCTAGTGACCAGTCTCGACTGGGTCCCAAAAGACACTTGCAGCCAATCAGGAGTAAGGGGCGCATCTAGCAGAGTTTCTGCAGGTTTCACCAAGTTAAATTTAAGACTTTTAGAGACATTTTTAATACCATTATGAATTAAATTTTATGCTCATATAGGGCAAAATGCTAACAAATTTTTCAAATGGCCCAGATTTAAAAGATTTTTTTAATTTGCCCTATCAAAAAAAATTATAATTTAATACATTTAATAATACAATAATAATTTGATATTTACAAACATTTTATATTTTAGATATTTTTTAGCAAAATATTTTAAGTATTGTGTAAAACAAGCAAGCTCTACTTGTATCCATAAACTTTTTTCCAACATCAACTTTCTTTAAAAAAAAACAAATGGACAAATGTTTTAAAAGTTTTGAAAACTATAATAAACAATCTATGCACAACAATCTGTCCAGGGATGCTTTTTCGAAAACCATTGTTAGCCAACTAAGGTTGCAAGTTCCATCTTTACAAACATAGTTTGTTGATTTGGCGTTTCCCAAATCCATCTTTCCAACGAACATCGCAAACTGCATCACAAACTTGTACGCTAGCAACTACACCTCTGGAGCTGTAGTTAGAAACGTAGTTCCTGACGGTGTTCTATTGCCAGTTATCCCCCCTATGTCCTATTAATTTCAAACATTCTAACATTTAAACTAGGAATGATTAAAAAAAAACATTGAAGTCATCACTCGTAGGTGAAATTTGCTTTTTAAAAGTATTTTTACAGTTCAGTTTGAGAGATCTTCATATTGACAATTGCGTTCCCCTTGTAGTGTACTTTAAAATCATTTATGCCATTTTGAACAGCCTTGGCTCATGATGAAAGCTATAGGTGACTTATTATTTAAATGCGGAATTTACATTACGTCTCGAAAAGCTTGTGAAAACATATAGCACAGGTTAATGCTTTTTATTTTATAGTAGGTTATTTATAAAGAAATGTATCTGTATATGACATGGGCCTGTTGGTTAGAACATTTCTGCAGTCGTGCAATGTGTCAAATTGTAAAAGTAGACTTTTCACGAAGATAAAATTAAAAATAAATAAATAAACAATATTATTATTATTATTATTAAGTAGGATTTTTTTTTTATTTCTTAAAAAATAGCCTACTGTAAATTAGGCCTACAACCATTAACGATTTATGAGATTAGATTACGTGTTATATTAATGATTTTTATATGGAATGTTCTCAATAATATTTGAAAACATATATAGGTCCTATATGTGCATATATATTTCAATTAATATGGAAAACGAGTCCCTGTTTTTACTAAAACTAATATTGGAATTTGTTTTTTAAATGCATGTGCGTGTAAAACAATATAATTTGCACAAAAAATTATGGGAGTTTTCTCCAAAAAAGTAATTACTCCACCCTGTTTAGAGGACAAAATTGTGGACATTTTATATAATAACTAATGTGGTTTAAACAATGGATCTGCGACAGAGAAACTACGGTTTTGGCTAACAATAGTCACTACATTGTTCTTTTCCCAAACGATGCATCGTACTATGATAGTTCAGCCGCGAGTTATGTCGTTGTTTGGAAAACGCACCCCAGGTTGGTGTCCTCAGCAGTAAATACATTGAGCACTTTTAAACAAATGTTATTATGAGGAAAGTAATTGGTAAAAAGTTAAAAATAACCTTTTAAATAAAAAGTTAAAAGTTTTATTGAGATTGGGATTTTTGGTGATTGTATGGGTGTTAATGGCCAGATTGGGTAGCAATACATAAACAAAGGAAAATTAAGACCTGTTTAAAAAAAGATTTAAGATCTACAACACAATATTTCAGTAAATGTAAGACTTTTTAAGGCGTAAAATTTAGATTTTAAGACTCTTTAAGACCCCGCGGACACACTGGTCTAGTAACCATAGCAGCGATATCAAAAATTGGGCGAGGTCTTGTTTGCTTGGTAGTTGTTTGGCAAAATACAGTGCACCTTTAAATAAAATCAACCTTGCTGCTCAAATCAGACTATAAGTGTATATTTTTAATATTTTAATAGTGTAAAATCACACAAAAAACATATTAACATGAATGACACTTACAAAGCAATGACTGTGGTGACTGGTCTCACAACCGTATACTGCAGAACTCCTAGTTTGCATCTCAACAGAAGCACTCTGTTTAGAAGAAGAAGAAAAATAGTAAATTGTACAGTTCTCAATATAAAAATTGAGAAAAATAGACTCTAAGAAAATATTGTTCCAGTATAAATAAATATTTTCCTGGCATCACATACAATACTAAAGTTAAGCTGACAGAATAATAAAGCTCCACTGTTCTATGAAGAAGTTTTTTTTCCCTTAAGCACAAACATATTTTTCAGTTTAAAACACTGCTGGTTCAAATCAGCAAACTCTTCACACGTTACCACCACTGTCTAACGTAAATTTAAAAGTTGCTGTTGTCAGCAGCAAAAGTAAAGGCAGCCAACAACCTCAAGAAAGATTTCACTCTGCAAGCAATTTAAAAGAAATCCCTCGCTGCAAACCAAGCCTTTAATTTATAGAAGGCTCCAAAGGAGAAGATGGTAAACAGGTAATGGAGGCCCTCAACATAAGAGCCTCAGTCATAATGTCTAGACTTTCTAGGCATTAAATACCACATCCTGTCTTAAGTTAGGCTGCTTTCACACGATGTAGTCACTCTAATTTCAAGAAGGCAACATGATGTTCTATGCAATTGTGCAGTCATTTATGGGTTTTTTTTTTATTTACATCTAAAAGTAGTGTCAAGGTGAATCTGTTAGGTGGTACAGCTGTCAAGTAGTACAAGTTAAAACTCAAAAATTTCAGCTTAAAGGTTTAAATTATGAGCCCAATCAGGATGAGGGTGCTTTGTGCTAGTTGGCATCTCATAATTACAGTAATTCCAATTTTGTGGGAATGCATCTTTATCCCTTTAATAGGGTATATGCAGAGCTAGTGTTTCTTCCCATACTGATAAACCTCCAGAGAACGGTTAATGTGATTTTTTTCTATTTTATACGGTTCCTTTTACAGCATTGATGTTGTAATGTCATTTAGTTGTCCAAGCGTAAAACGAGATTAAAAAAAAGCTGTTTACACGCACGCGCCTGTCAGGATTAGCAGGCTAGCGCAGAAGCCCCATTCAATTTACTGGGGTAAAATAAATGATTATATTTTAAAGACCCACTTTATATTGGATATCTCTCAGCCCGTGGAGATCGCTGTTTGTTTGTTTTTTTAAAGAAAACAGACCTTAAACGCACCGATTTTGTAACGGCATACAGTTCATCAGAAGCACTTGACCCAGGTTACTGACAAATTAAAAGTCCTTCCACATACTTCGGCATATACCCTATTAGACCATTGCAAAACATTTTCCAATTTTTAAAAACTGGTCATTTCATGTATTTTATCTTTAAAATGTGGGATTATTTTTAAGTATTGATGTTTAACATGGCAAGGACATGTTTTACAACATTTCATATAAATACTTCCCCCTAAGAAGCCCCCTTAAGAAATTATTATTTTCTTAACAAACCACTGTTGTCCAACGACTTGCTTAATTAACCTAATTTGTATATTGAATTTGTCTGTTCATTAGCAGTTATGTTAAAGTATGATCTTATTCTCCATCTCTAAAACCTAAACCTAAACAAAGTGGGGGGAGGTGTTTTTGTTGCTCCTGGACCTCAAGCAGAAGCACCAGACTGGGATATTTCATATTTTATATAAATAAAAGTATTTCATAAATACTCTCAAGGTCAATAATAATAGCGCCCTTAAGAAATACTCATTTTTAGATATGGCTACAGAACAAACCACTGTTGTCCAATGACTTGCCTAATTAACCTAACTTGCTTAGTAAACCTAATTAACCTAGTTAAGCCTTTTATATGCACTTTAAGCTGAATACTAATTCACTAGCATGCAAACTATCTAGTAAAATAGTATGTACTATATTTACAGTAAATATATATATATTTTAAAACTAGATATTAAAACTGTTGTTAAATAATATGCTGAAAATGAAAATGTTTGGGAGCACTTTAGGTCACAATTCATGCCATTAACTACTGGCTTATTACCTGCCTATTATTAAAATATTAACTGTTCATTAGCAGTTATCAAGTATGATCTTATTCTCCATCTCTAATCCTGCTCAAAACCTAAACCCAACTTGACTATTATTAAACAGCTAATTAGTACTTTATTAAGCTTGTAGTGTTAGTTAATGGTTTGCTAATGACCATGAATTTTGACCTAATCTAAAGTGTTACCAAAATATCTTTCTGAAAAGAATATAAGTTTCACAGAAGCTAATTAATTTTGCCTTCAACTGTATAATGATATCAACGACTGAAAATTGTCTATGTGCATTACAGTACTGCTTATACAGATTACAGCAGCAGCAAGAAACATGGATGAAGGCAACAAAAGGGTGGTATGTGTGCGATGAGTCATTTAAAAATGTTTGACAGGCACTTTTCTGTGGCACGAACATGAAGCACCACAAAGAAAGAGACATTAGTGTGCGAGAGCTGAATTCTCCACACTTTTGCTGCTTTTTGTAAATTGATCAAATACACACTTAAGTGTTGAAATGTATATTTAAACAGTCAGCCATTTCTAAAGTGAAAACAATTGACGCATGTGTACTGCAGCGTTGATTGATTATTTTTATAAATATAAATAGTATTAAATCTAGAATCAAATCAAGAATCAAATAGAAGATAATTGAGAATATGTGAATCAGAATCAATATATTTACATATTTATATTCAATTCAATTCACCTTATTTGTATAGCGCTTATACAATGAAGATTGTTTCAAAGCAGCTTCACATATAAGATTCTAGTAAATTGAAACAGTGTCAGTTCAATTTTCAGAGTTTAATTTCATTTATATGCGTTTCGGCAAAAACTCACTCTCCCATGGGCCACGGTGGGCAACAGCAAAGTGGGGGCAGATGCTTTTGTTGCTCCTGGACCTCCAGCATGAGCACCAGGCTGGGATACTGGTTCCCCAGGTAGTTGAGAAGAAAGATCATAAAGTTGTAGATGACATAAGCCTCGTAGCACTCTCTACATGTGTCTACGTAGATGGCAATGTTGGGATACTTCAAAGCGATCCACTGTGAAAATAATAATAGATGTTAGAAAAAAAAATAGACATAACAAATTGCATTATGCTCCTCAAAAAAAAAAAAAAAAAAAAAAGATTAGAGGCACATGAGTTTGCTCAAACGAGTCACTTTTTCTGGTTAAACTCTTAAAGTAATCAAGTCATGAGCATCTGCAACATCAGGCCTCACATTAACTGAATGTCAAACAGAAAAAGGTCAGTGCTGAAGTCAAGGCACTTTAAATTGGATAACAAACATCAGAGATGCCATTTGTGATTCAAATACCAACATTTGGATACTCACACTGTCCAGGCTGTATATAGGAACCATCCATAATATTCTGAGGGTGTAAAAAAAGAAAAAAAATCAGAGGGAGCAAGTGAGAAACAGAAAAAAATGTAGGACAGATAATAATGTCAGTACAATACTTAACCTACTTTGCGTTTATTTTGGTCATTTCAAAGCTGCTTTGAAGAAATTGCATCTTTTGCATTTTAACATTACATTTAAAATCAGAGATGACTAACTTTGTCTGAGTGATGTCTATATGACATAAATGTGCAGTTGTAGGACAATACCAATCATCAAGACAGTTCATAATTACAGTATTTAACAATCTGGTGCTGTCTTTTTTACTTCACTGGAATAGTACACAACTCAGGTTTTGACTTATTTGTTTTATTGATTTTTTTGCCACATCAGCAACTTACGGCTATTTCATATAGATAAAAACATATTAGATAATATTAACAACTTCATAATTAAATAAGAGACATTGATATAAAGCAAATAAACAATCATGGACATGTTTCAATAAGGTTAAATGGTCATGAGGGTGACTTGTTCACAGTCAAAAATAACCCAATTGGAAACGTATAGGAAGTTAATTTCATCATGCAAAAAAGTTTGGTACAGCACCCAAATTAAATCTTACTGATCGCACTATTTTTGACATCAATTTAAATTTGCAACATTATTCTTAGCCTTAATGTAGTTTTAGAGTGAAATGTTTTGGAAAATATACATTTTAAATCAAGTTTGATAATAATGTTTCTGTGAATTGTCCATAAACTTCTTTAACTTTGTTATCTCAGTTATTTAAACCTACTACTTTAACTTCGTTTTAATTTACATGCCAAATTGCTTCTTTAAGATGTGTCTTAGTTTCTTCAAAAAGAAAATTACATCTGTGGCGCGAAGCATTCAAGATATACCACACTTTAAGATGAAAATGTAATTTTTAGATTCATTCTCAAAAAGTGGTGAACAGATTAAGCCTGTAATATTAAATAAATGACAAAAAACATAAACTAAAATATAGAATATTATTGATTGTCACACAAAAAGCACAAGAAAATTAATAAGACTCGATGAACATAAAATAAACTCATCAAAAAGTAATATTATTGATTGTATTACCTGATAATAGGTTTTTGTAGCTCAGGTTGGGTGTAGTGTACTAGATGCTGCAGGATCCCCCATAATGAGATGGGGATAGTCATAAACACAAATATCCCCGCGATGAACCATGCCTTATTATGAGTACCAACCTATATGATTAAAAAAGAGAATTATTATATCACTATGAAAACCAGACACTGCAAAACATGATGTAAAGTCATGCCTAAGTAAACTAGATTTTTCATATTATACACTCAATATTATTATTGATTTTTTTATTAGAATTTATTTTTATATATACAGCATTCATTTTAATTATTCTGTTATGTGTCATTGTTGTTTTTCTTATTCATCCTGATGTTTATTTATTCATATTTATTTTAGCTTTCATTTTATTTCAGTTAGCTGCCAAGAAAATATTTCTAGCTTTAATTTCTAAGGTCGTATTGATCCGATTATATCAGATTGATTATCTGAGGCCTTTTTTTTAACATCAGTTAAGGTGTTAACTTACATTACGCATCAATGATGACCAATGCATTTCAACAGCATTTGTTAACCTTTATTAGTGTTAGTTATTTAAAATGTTTTAGTTCATATTACATTAGTTTATGTAAACAGACACTACTTTTCTTATTAATGCATGAATGACGCAATAATAAATGTTGAGGTTAGTATTAAGAGAAACAAATGCATTAAAACTACTGTTTAATGTCTAATGAAGATAAATAAAACTGTATTGCATGTATACAATATTTGTTTTGTTTAAATTTTTATTATACATATTTTCTGCATTTACAGCTTTAAAAAGCTCAAATAATTAAATTGTAAAATATGTTTATAAATACTTTATTATGGTAAAATAACATTTATATATATAGAGTTTAGATGCAAAAACCTCTAAATGCCATCAGAAGTTTTCCTCTAAAATTAGTATTTTTATCAGGCTCCTGTGTGTATGTTCAGTAGTATCACTGTTATGCCAAAGAATAAGTTTTTTTCCTAGTCTTTAAAGTAAAATATGTCAACATAAACAAAGGAGGCTGAGAAAATTTTCATTTTCGATAGAAATTTCAGATGGCACTTAAGAGGATTTTGCATCTGAACTCTTCATATGTTTTATAATAACACATTACACTAGGACAGATTAATTTCAATACCAAAAGTTTCTAGAATAAACAAGGAAGTTTTGACAGAAATTTATTTAACAGTTAATCCGTATTTGATTCAAACCTCTGTTAACTATTATTAATTGATAGTTTTCAGTGTAGGTCAAATAAGTCTGAAATGTCATTTTAAAGGTCAATGTGGTGTTGAAGGCATAGTTTACAAAGAAAAGAAAATCTACCCACCCCTGAGATGTTCACAACCATAATGCATGTCTTTTGTTGAATGCAAAAGGAGTAATTTTCGAAAAGAAAAAAAAACAGCTAAATTTAGCCATTTACTTTTATAGCAACGTTGGGGGAAAATGGGTACCATGAACTATCAGGTTACCAACATTCTTCAAAATATCTTCTTTTGCGTTTCACAGAAGGAAGAAAGCCATTAGTACAAATGAAGAGTGAGTAAATTTGTCTCTTTGTCTAAACTTTAACATAATTTATGAGCAGATTCTAGAGAAAGCAGCTGAATGTTTAAAGAGTGTAGTACTGAAAAGACTTCTGACCTCTGATTTTTGCAGTTCCCATACACACAGTGGAAGAACAACCAAAAGAAGCAGGATGTAGAGCACCACCACCAGAGGCCGAATCCACCTCCTCCAGTTCCCGCATGTGCACGGCATCTTCCCCGCTCACTCTGATCACTTTCACACTACACACATTACACTCCAGTGGAGTTTCACACGGAAGCAGCTACAGATATAAAACGGAGTTAAGTTCTTGGCAGTACTACCGCATTGGTTTGGTTTAGGCGCATATGATTCGTACAAACAGCAGAGATCTAGATGAATCATGAGTGTTGACAGTGCGTCAAATAATCAGCTGATTTCATCGCAATGCTTTCCGATCCCATTCACTGCATTCAAGAGCCGCTCGCCATAACGTAAGGTTTCGCTATAAAGTTAGCGCGAGGTCACGTTTAACATTCCTATTGCACAAATCATGTCATAAAAGGCAAACGGAATTTTACGGACTTTAAAAAGAAGTGAGCGCGACCGAGAAGTTGGTAAACAAAGCTGGTTGGAACTTCCTGTTGATCTTGTCGTCACTGAAAATACTTCGCCTGTCTTAATGAAAGATTTTATTATATGGCGCCACCGCTCGGATTGGAGACAGAAAGCCGCCAAAAACAATTTGAGGCCACAAACAAAGTTATATTGGTGAGTTGTTGCGACGTGTTTCATGTTTCAAATTTATATTTTGTTAATATTATGTAATTTAGTAAAACATTTAGCCTTCGATTATGAAATAGTACAAAGTGTGTGTCAATAGCCTCCACAATCCCTCCTTAATAGCGGAGGGTGCAAGCCAACATATCATTTAGACCAGGGGTTGTCAACCTTTTTCACTTTGGGGCCCACTTCTTTCTCCGATCAATTTTTGAAGGCCCACCTGTCTGACATTTTCTCTAAAATGTTTGTATAAAATGTTCCTTTTTAGACCATTTTAATGTGGTCATGTCATTGGTTCATGAACATTTCCTGCTTGTTATCAAACTATTTCATAACTGTAACAAAAGGCAATTCATAACATTTATAGCCTATGTGGCTGTTTGGGTTCTCAGAAGCTATATAAATTAAAAATGTAAAACAGGAAATATGTTGTACCATTGTTTCTGTTTACGTCCTTCAAAATGGTCTATACAAGAGATTAATATACTTGAGCGATTCCATGCTCTATTCCAGTTTATCAAAATAGTTTAAAAACCATTTCTACGTTTTTGTGTTGGAGGGAGGGAAGCTCACCTCCTACTATGTTGCCAGCAGTTGGCACAATCCTATGTAGACCTTTGCGATTGCTGCTGGTGCTGTTTCCATGCCAGGTGGTGATGCAGCCAGTCAGGATGCTCTCCACTGTGCAGGTGTAGAACAAGCTAAGGGTGTGGGAGCTCATTCCAAACCTCCTGAGATGCCTGAGGAAGAAGAGGCATTGTCCCTTCGTCAGCATTGCATCTGTGTGAGCAGTCCATGTCAGATCCTCAGCGATGTGGACTCCAAGAAACTTGAAAGTGCTGACCCTCTCAACTGGTGTCCCATTGATGGTGATGGGAGTGTGTTCTCTTTCTGTTCTAACATGGATTTGGCAATATTACCAGTCTTTAATCTTTTTCAACATGTGTTAGGTCTGATTGTCCAATGTTTTGGACAATCCAAGGTTCATATGGAAAGAATTTATGGGAAGATTACAAGTGTTTGGTTGGACATAATTTCATATGAGATTTAAGTGTGTCAGGGAAATAATTAAAAACAGAAAGATGTATGAAAAGACAATAATGCCTTTGTTATTTAGACCCTACACCTGTGCACAAAGCAAGGTCCATAAAGGCATAAATTAGTGAACTTGGTGTGGAGGAACTTGACTCCCCTACACAGAGTCCTGACCTCAACTCGATTAAACACCTTAGGGATAAATTAGGGCTAAGACTGTGAGCCAGGCCTTCTCATTCAACATCAGTGCCTGACCTCACAAGTGCACTTCTTGAAGAATAGTCAAAAATTCCCATAAACACACTCTGAAACCTTGAGAAAAGCCTTCCCAGAACAGTTGTTATAGCTGCAAGGGTGTGTCAACTGCATATTAAACCATACGGATTAAGATTGGGTTTTTATTAAAGATCATGTGCATATTTAAAGGCAGATGCCCCAAAATGTTTGGCAATGTAATGTATGTCTAGAAACTTTGTCATTTGGCCTAATCGCAAATAATTGTTTTAATGTCTGTCTGTCCTGGTTTATATCTGAAGAGATCAAATGCAAAAACCTCCAAATGTGCCATCAATTTCCTTTTAAAATAAGCATTTTTTTCCCTCAGGCTTCAATGTTTACACTACCTGACAAAAGTCTTGTTGACAATTCCAGTTGTAAGAGCAACAAATAAAAACTTGACTTCTAGTTGATCATCTGGAAATGTGGCAGAAGGTAGATTTCTTTTTCAATTAATCATCTGTTGAACTGCATCCCAATCTTCCCAAATACAGCAAAACACCTATTGGAACCCGCATGGACTCAAGATTCTCACAGAAATCAGTCAAGTTTGGTGAAGGAAAAATCATGGTTACATTCAGTATGTGGGTGTGTGAGAGATCTGCAGAGCGGACGGCAACATCAACAGCCTGAGGTATCAAGACATTTGTGCTGATCATTATGTTACAAACCACAGGAGAGGGCAAATTCTTCAGCAGGATAGCGCTCCTTCTCATACTTCAGCCTCCACATCAAAGTTCATGAAAGCAAAGAAGGTCAAGGTGCTCCAGGATTGGCCAGCCCAGTCACCAGATATGAACATTATTGAGCATGTCTGGGGTAAGATGAAGGTGAAGGCATTGAAGATGAATCCACAGAATCTTGATGAACTCTGGGAGTCCTGCAAGAACGATTTCTTTGCCATTCCAGATGATTTTATTAATAAGTTATTTGAGTATTGCAAAGATGTATGGATGCAGTCGTCCAAGCTCATGGGTGTCATACACAATATTAATTCTTTTTCCACTGCACCATGACTTTATATTCTATACTGTACATTATTTCTGTTTGGTTAAAAGATATTACTGTCCTAATTATTCATTCATTCATTCATTTTCTTGTCGGCTTTGTCCCTTGCTGGGTCGCCACAGCGGAATGAACCGCCAACTTATCCAGCACGATTTTACGCAGCCGATGCCCTTCCAGCCGCAACCCATCTCTGGGAACCTGTTCTAATTAAATAATTTAAAATCAAGGCATGATCATTCTCATATATCTAGAGGCCTTTGCCTTTCATATAAGCCACTTCTGATACCAAATGATCAACTATAGAGGTCAAGTTAATATTTGTTGCTCCTAAAACTTGGATAGGCAACAAGACTTTTGTCAGATAGTGTATGTTTACTTATTTCACTTTAAATAGAGTTTTAAAAACCTATTATTTGTCATAAAAATGAAATTACTGAACCTACACACAGGACTCTGAGAAAAATCATTATTTTAAAAGAAAATTCCAGATGGCACTTAGAGGCTTTTGCATCTGAACTCTTCAGTTGTTTATTTGTATCCATTAATTCATTGGTTTTGATTTATATTGAGACCAATCATTCTGTGCAAATATTATTTATGTCATACCTATTTTTAACCTCGTCTTTAACCTTGATATCCTTTGTGTTATATTGCCAACATTCTGGAAACAAAAGGAAACACTCATATGAGACAGAGCAACATGTCAGAATCTTCATTTAGGTCATTGAACAGTAAAGCTTATTAAACCTCTTTTTTGGTCAATCTGATTACATAGTTTTACTTAATTCCAAAAATGAACTTTATAAGAGATAATGCACAGTAAAAATGATCTTAAAACAATCCAAGAACAAATCCTGCGTAAAGCAAAGATGACTGTTTTCAAACTCAAAATAGCTCACTAGATGGCAGTTTGTGCTAACACTTTAAAACTCTTTATGTAGCTGTTTCTTATAGTGTTCCTGAACACAATCTACGTCTGTTCTTTTTTAACAGAATGATTGCGCCAGTTTGTTGTCCTGAACAAAAAAAAAAAAACAGTCATCAAATGACCATTTCTAATTAAAATCCCTGAGAAGTGAGGGAAATGTACTATTTATTTCACCCCATGGTAATCTAATTACAACAAATGCAATATCAGCACAATAGTTCACTGTGTTTGTACCTAGTAATGAAAAACAGCACTGCACAGTCCAGAATTGTCTTTTTCTTAGAAATAACTCAAAAATGTTTATTCCATCAGCAGTAAGAGGTGTTTTTATATTGCTCCCTACATCTTAAAATGAGTTTTAGCATAGTTTTGGTGATGAAATGTGTGCATTTATGAACTTTAAAAGCTCTTCCCAAATTTATTTCCAAATAATATCAAAAGTTATTTTCAAAATTGTGCTTAAAAATGAATGAGCAATGAAGAATTCTTATCATTTCCAGATACTTTTATCATCTGATTTGAGCTTTTCTTGTGAGATCTAGCAGTCCTGCAGAAGACATAGGAGCGCAGTTTCTCTATCCTGTTTCAATTACCCACCAAATGTGAAAGTTCTTTAAAATGGAAAATCAGCTTCAACCTTTTTTCCATGATGAAAGTAGAGGCAGGATCTTGACCCATAAAACTCCTCTCTTGTGCTGTTAAAAAAAGAAAACAGACTGCAACAAAATACCCTGTGCAAGTCACAAAAATAAGGTATCCACTTTTTGCTGCTTATAACTTTTGTGTTACAAATTATGGGTCGCATTTCCAGTTTATCGAACTGAAAAGAATCTAAAGCTAAATAATTTCAAATAATAAGGCTGTTCGACATATAATCAATTTACATAGTGTTTATCATTTATTTAGAAAAATAACAATATACTTTTCCCAGTGATGGGTTGCGGCTGGAAGGGCATCCGCTGCATAAAAAACGTGCTGGATAAGTTGGTGGTTCATTCGATTAATACCCCAGATTAATAAAGGGACTAAGCCGAAAAGAAAATGAATGAATGAATGAACAATATACTTTGCATTTTAACACAACATCATTGTCACAAGCATATCTGTATCTAAAACTCTTTACTTTTGTATAATCACTGATCTAAGCTTAAGACCCACTTATTAAAAATGACTCTTTATACTAGTGCACTGACACCTTTCTCTTTATTTATGAATTATTTATTAATTTGCATTTTATCGAATATTTATTTGTTTTTAGGTTTTGCTGTGTAATTTGTTTTATTGTAAAGTACTTTAGTCAACTTTGTTTATAGCAAGGTTTTATTGCATATTATTTTCTTGTGTGTCCATAATATTTCTGTTAAAAGTTTGTAGTGTACTGTGTAGAAAGTAATTTGTTAATTATAATAAGTTTCCTTTTTAGTATTAGATGGATGAACTTTTGCAGAGAATAATGACACCAAATTGTACCTGACTGTTTCAATCTAAACTCATGAGGAAATGTAACTATTTGACATGTTGTCAGAAAAATGGCTAATTTGTACATGTAACAGAGGCCGGACACTAGCGCCCAAGGTCTTTAGCCTATTGTTAGAGCAACCAAATCCCATGCAAAAAAACGCCTATTCGATCCCAGCTCAGAGCGGGTTGGGTGGTGTAGGACTGGTGGGTTACATCCAAATTCACACAATTACATTTGTGTGCCCTCTACACCAGTGCACAAAGCAAGGTCCGTAAAGGCATGAATTAGTGAACTTGGTGTGGAAAAACATGATTGGCCTACACAGAGTCCTGATCTTAACCCGATTAAACACCTTTGGGATAAATTAGGGTGGAGACTGTGAGCCAGGTTTTCTCATCCAACATCAGTGCCTGACCTCACAAATGTACTTCTTGAAGAATGGTCAAAAATTCCCACACACTCTGAAACCTTGAGGAAAGCCTTCCCTGAACAGTTGTTATAGCTGCAAGGGTGTGTCAACTGCATATTAAACCATACGGATTAAGATTGGGTTTTTATTAAAGATCATGTTTAAAGGCCCCAAAATGTTTGGCAATATAATGTATGTCTGGAAAGTTTGTCATTTGGCCTGATCGCAAAATATATTTTTTTCTGTCTGTCCTTGTTTATATTTAAAGAGACATTTATATTTAAAGCCCTCCCCCAACCCTACACCTCATTGGGGAATAGGCAAATCATACAAAATTGTATGAATGAATTCAATCAGAGGCTGATTTGTGTTCATTTGTACACTGAAAAATTATTAATTGGATTTACTATCACTATTATTTTTAATGCAATGGTTTTATACAATTTTAAAATGTAAACAATTTGTATGAGCTGAATTTAAACAAAATAAATTTAGCAATGTTCAACATAATTTGCTTGTTTAAATTCAGCCCATATAAATTGTTTACATTTTAAAATTGTATAAACCATTGCATTAAAAATAATTTAGTAAATCCAATTAATAATTTTTCAGTGTACAAATGAACACAAATCAGCCTCTAAATAAAAAATTTCTGAATTGCAGTGATATTGCGTTGGATTGTTTAACAAAAGTTACTCCCATAGTTCATGCAAAGCATCATGGGCCAAAAAGGTGGATATTTGAAGGAATAGAAAAAGAGTTGATGCAATAGTTGTAGGCCGAGGAAGATGTAGGCTGAAGTCGTCCTGAATACGCGGAGGCAGAACTTTTCCTTTATGTCGCTGCGCTGTCATCATTCTGGCCCCCCAGTTACAGAAATGGCTCATTGTGACGGGACAGATTGTTCATGAATATTGAATCGATCCTTTTGGCTTTTATAAATTAGAAATTGCTCTTGCCACACTCATGCAAGCGCCTTGTTGGATGACTTGGAGGGATAGCTCTGCAAAATGGCATGCGGGACTCTGCCATGTCGGGGCAGGGAAGACAAACAGGCGGTGTGTTGGAGAAAATTGGATACACATTTAAAGTTTAAACGGCGAGTGACGTCCATGGTTAATGTCTCGTGTGACTCCCAGCACGAGAGTTTGCGCATCTTCTGTTTAGTTTGGATTCAATTTAGAAGTCACCTCGTGTTGGACTGAATGAGGAAAGTTGGCGGTTGCTTTATCTCTTAATATGTGAATTTTGATTTTCACGAATTGGTGTCATGCCAGATGGATACCCTCAGGACAGGAAAAAGAGAAAGTATATGTTTGATTATTTATTCATCTCAAACATCTGGCCAAAGATTTATGAGTGCACAAACGGTTCAATCCAATTGTCATTAGCAATTGAATCCAATACCCCTAGAAGATAACATGTAAAATACTATACATGGTATATACACATAGCATATACAGCATAGCTTATACTACATACATATACATACATACACTCACTGGCCACTTTATTAGGTACACCTTACTAGTACCGGGTTGGACCCCCTTTTGCCTTCAGAACTGCCTTAATCCTTTGTGGCATAGATTCAACAAGGTACTGGAAATATTCCTCTGAGATCTTGGTCCATATTGACATGATAGCATTACGCAGTTGCTGGAGATTTGTCGGCTGCACATCCATGATGCGAATCTCCCGTTCCTCCAAATTTCAAAGGTGCTCTATTGGGTTGAATATGGTGACTGTGGAGGCCATTTGAGTACAGTGAACTCATTGTCATGTTCAAGAAACCAGTCTGAGATAATTCGTGCTTTATCACATGGCGCGTTATCCTGCTGGAAGGAGCCATCAGAAGATGGATACACTGTGGTCATAAAGGGATGGACATGGTCAGCAACAATACTCAGGTAGACTCTGGTGTTGACACGATGCTCAATTGGTACTAGTGGGCCAAGAAAATATCCCCCACACCATTACGCCACCACCACCAGCCTGAACCGCTGATACAAGGAAGGACGGATCCATGCTTTCCTGTTGTTGATGCCAAATTCTGACCCTACCATCCAAATGTCGCAGCAGAAATCGAGACTCATGAAACCAGAAGATTTCCAATCTTCTATTGTCCTATTTTGGCGAACCTGTGCGAATTGTAGCCTCAGTGTCCTGTTCTTAGCTGACAGGAGTAGCACCTGATGTGGTCTTCTGCTGCTGTAGCCCATTCACCTCAAGGTTGGACATGTTGTGCGTTCAGAGATGGTCTTCTGCAGACCTCGGCTGTAACGAGTGGTTATTTGAGTTACCGTTGCCTTTCTATCAGCTCGAACCAGTCTGGCCATTCTCCTCTGACCTCTGTCATCAACAAGGCATTTGCGCCCACAGAACTGCCGCTCACAGGATATTTTCTTTTTTCGGACCATTCTCTGTAAACCCTAGAGATGGTTGTGCATGAAAATTCCAGTAGATCAGCAGTTTCTGAAATATACTCAGACCAGCTCATCTTAAGCTTAGCTTAATATTCTTTATTTTGGAAGTAGTTTACTGCAGAAAAAAATTAAATAGACAATCCCTAAATTCCCTATATTTTTTTTTACATTACATTTGATCGATTTTCAATTCAAATGAATATTTCCTGTATATTTTTTAATTAATTCTTTTTTTTATTTCTTCTTAATAATTATGCACACAAAAGTTTTATGTTATTTTATGGTAGGTTTTCTGTTACATTACGTTAACTGTTAAGATTTACAGAATACACTCTTTAAAATAGCTTTCGATATAACATTCATTCATTCATTCATTTTCTTGTCGGCTTTGTCCCTTGCGGGGTTGCCACAGCGGAATGAACCGCCAACTTATCCAGCATGATTTTACGCAGCGGATGCCCTTCCAGCCGCAACCCATCTCTGGGAACTTCCACACACACATTCACACTCATACACTATGGACAATTTAGCTTACCCAATTCACCTGTACTGCATGTCTTTGGACTGTGGGGGAAACCGGAGCACCCGGAGGAAACCCACGCGAACCCAGGGAGAACATGCAAACTCCACACAGAAACGCCAACTGACCCAGCCCAGCCGAGGTTCGAACCTGCGACCCAGCGACGTTCTTGCTGTGAGGCCACAGCACTACCTACTGCGCCACTGGGTTGCCTTCGATATAACAGTAGTTTATAAATCCTGTCAGGTATATTGCATATTTATAACAAGAATCATTTGATAAAATTATAAAAGATGTTATTTAAATGTTTATACATTTTATTTAGGATAAGTATGTTGTTACATTTTTACATGAATGTATCCATTACATTGAATGCTTTAAAATAGCTTTCATGACAGATGAGATTACCTCATTCACAGAAATAGAAAATAGAGGTCGCTGCACTGCATGCTCTCAACAGTTAAAACATTCAGATTTGATCCAAAACCCTTTTGTTTCTTGCCTTTTTAAGTATCAGCGACAGAGTGTAATATCAGAAATGTGTTATTAATATAATCCATGGCAGAGCACAGTCTTATGAACAAACATAAGGATACGGTCCAAGCTTATCTTTATAGGAGAGTCTGGACTTGGAGACCTGCACTATAGCACTGTTTTTCCTCAGAACATATGGGTTTTGTTGAGGGATTTGAGCTCAAGGCAAAAGAAAGTTATTATATTATATTATATTATATTATATTATATTATATTATATTATATTATATTATGTTATATTATATTATATTATATTATATTATATTATATTATATTATATTATATTATATTATATTATATATTATAACAGTTTGTTGTAGTCATCAAATGTGTATTCTAGCAATCTCACTGCTTCACCGTATCACTCATTCCTCAAGCATTTCATGGCAGGAACCATATTGATTATATTTATAGGACACTGCTGTTGTTGTTGGTTTTTTTTTTTATGAATTTGTGCTTTTGAAATGTTGTTTAAATGGATTATCACTTATGGGACATGGCCTCTATTTTTAGGTAATATATATATATATATATATATATATATATATATATATATATATATATATATATATATATATATATATACTGTGGTATATAAGAAGGTCGCTGAGTCGCAGGTTCGAACCTCGGTCAGTTGGCGTTTCTGTGTGGAGTTTGCATGTTCTCCCTGTGTTCGCGTGGGTTTCCTCCAGGTGCTCCGGTTTCCCCCACAGTCCAAAGACATGTGGTACATGTGAATTGGGTAGACTAAATTGTCCGTAGTGTATGAGTGTGTGGATGTTTCCCAGAGATGGGTTGCGGCTGGAAGGGCATTCACTGCGTAAAAATGTGCTGGATAAGTTGGCGGTTCATTCCGCTGTGGCGACCCCAGATTAATAAAGGGACTAAGCCGACAAGAAAATGAATGAATATATATACTGTAAAAATGCTATGGTAAAAAAAGTTAATTACTTCATTGTAGGGCTGCACAGTATATCGTTTCAGCATCGATATCGCAATGTACACAGCACCTTATAACTGAGTGTACAAAGCACCTTATAACTTGCATATCTATAACAAATCTGTACATACAATTCATCATCCAGAGCTCTTTTGTCTAATCGCATCTCTGTTTAATGTTTGTCGTCTTTTCTCATATTTATTTTCGTGTTGTCTCTTGTCACTTTATGTACACTGGAGACTTCTGTAGCCAAAACAAATTCTTTGTGTGTGTAAAGCACAGTTGGCAATAAAACCCATTCTGATGTGTGTGTCCGCAATAGTCACATCGCAGGATATGCAATGTTAAGTTGGGATTAAAGTCGATCAACAATTGAGAATGCATGAGATTTGTGAAGTCACTGCAATGTATAATCATAACAGAGTGAAACTTTATCATTTGCATGTGTTTTAAAGGCATTTCAAGAAAGTGTAAAGCATTCGGGGACAACAACATAAACATTTGTAACTTTAGTGAAGAACAGTTTTACTCATTTATTAAAACATTCATTCATTCATTTTCTTTTCAGCTTAGTCCCTTTATTAATCCGGGGTCGCCACAGCGGAATGAACCGCCAACTTATTCAGCACATGTTTTACGTAGTGGATGCCCTTCCAGCCACAATCCGTTTTTGGAAAACATCCATACATACACACTCATACACACTCATACACTACGGACAATTTAGCCTACCTAATTCACCTGTACTGCATGTCTTTGGACTGTGGGGGAAACTGGAGCACCCCCCAGCGACCTTCTTGCTGTAAGGCGATAGCACTAGCTACTACGCCATTGCGTCGCCCCATTTATTAATACAATAAGACTATATTATAGTATTTTATATTACATTATTAGATTTCTGTATCTGAATACTGTTTAATTCTCCAGAAAACCAGAACTGTTTATTTGACTTTTTTCTTTGCTCTGTGGTAAATATTTTTGCTATTTTGTTTTTTTATACATAATTCACACCCTTACAAACTCAACCCAACCAATCTAAATTAATGATTTTTCACACATAGAGCTATTCAAGGCATCTTGTTAAATTATATTCATATCACAATATATATTGCAGCAAAACAAAATATCGCAATGTTAGATTTTTCCAATATCATGCAGCCCTACTTCATTGTATTCTTCCTTATTATATATTACTCAATTGACATATCCTTACATTTAATTTTACACTAAAGCACTTTTATGTTGGGTCCCTCCTCATATTATGAGTAGACATCAGTGAGGCCTATCTTTGCTGGACATTATTTGTATGGAACTTTCAACAGTGCGCATACATGGAGCTCAGTCAAAAACGGTTAAGTCCTGAATTATAGCTATTGATATTGTCAAATCTTTTGTTTCTACCTTCTAATGTACAGCTTTTCTGTTTATATGTATTTTATGTATCTCATGATGTAATAGTTATTTATTTGTACTTACCTAACTTCTACTCTTTATTTGGTTTAACATTATTCTTGTTTTTTGTTTATTTATTTATTTTATTTTTATGTATTTATTTTTTTACAGCAATCTTTTAACTTCGGTTATTATAGAACAAGTCTACCTGGGTGGGGGGTGTGGATTCGGGGTTGTTTTACGATATAGTCATATTCTGTAACCTTTCTATATTAAACAAAAACTGAAATTATAAAAACAATTGTTCACAAAAAAAACTTTTATGTTTATAGTTTTTCAAAAAATCTTATGGTATCGATTACAGTTAAAAAAAACATAAAATATTACTATTATTCATGTTACTTTCTCATTATCACGTCTGTTTTATGTGGTTGATGGTGTATTATAAAGGTAAAGAAACATATTAGTATGTTAAAAGTTGCTACTTTAACAGTCAATTGATATTGGTGTTGTTTTTTTTATAACTTTCAGCAGTTACATTTTTGACTATTTCTTTGAAATAAGTATTTCATTCTCACCAATGCAGCATTTGTTTGATCAAAAATGCAAAAAACTTTATTTTCCACTCGTCTTATGATTAATTTTGATAAAATGAATGCAGACTTAGTGAACATAAAACACTTAAAAATAAATACATAAAAAGAAAAGCATTTAAAAAAAGTTAAATATTCAAAATGAATAGGGCAGCTTTCACAAATTAAAAATAAATGAATAAATAAATCTAACAAGTCAGCCTTGCTTTGCCTTTGAGCTTCATTTGCTTCTTCCTTGGCAAGCTCAGAGGTTCCCAGCAAATTCCTCGAACCATTCCTTCTTCTCCCTGAAGGCAGTTTCACGAGCATGAGAAAGAATATCTCCAACCTCTGATGATAACTCATACATTTTCACTTTCAGTAGTTTGACAAAACTCTCAAAGCAAACTTGTCTCTGTCCTCTAAATTCAGTTTCTAATTTCATTTGGGATAAAGAATGCCTTAAAACAACAAAAGAGTCATTTCTCGTCCATGCTTGTTTTGGCTAGAGCATGGTGTAGTATTATATTTATCCTAAAACATTGTGCTGCCATGACTCTACATCAATTAAAAATGATTCATTATTAAAATAATACACATTTGTAGCGGTAAGAGCTTGTGACAAATTGCCATCTCTGTACTTCTTTATTTACTTATAAAAACCCATATAAGCAAATAAAAACACATTTATTTGTCCAAGCTGACTTGTCTCTGTTCTCTGATATCAATTTCAAATTTTTATATGTGATAAAGAACGCCTTAAAACAACAAAACATCCCATGCTTATTTTGGTAAATGCATGGCATATTATATTCAGCCTAGAACATTGTTTTGCATTGACTTTATCATTTTAGAGCACAAAGTTCTGCATTAAACAAATACTGTTCTTTTTAGAGCAATTGATTTCAATCTTCACACTTCCAATTTTGTCATTTTAAGTAACAATTTCCTGCCTTTCAAGCCATCCTTGATGTAAATGGCTTTTGTTTTCTGTCAGACGAACACAGTTGGAGTAGTTAAAAATTGTATCTTGCTGTAGCTCTTGCATGCTGTAAAACAGGTGATCTCGATCTCGGTCCTGGAGGTCCGGTGCCCTGCAGATTTTAGCTCCAAACCCCAGACACAGACACACCTGGGCTAGCTAAGTAAGCTCTTACTAGGCTTTCTAGAAACATCCTTGCAGGTGTGTTGAGGCAAGTTAACTAAATCCTTTGTGGCATAGATTCAACAAGGTATACTGGAAATATACCTCTGAGATTTTGGTCTATATTGACATGATAGCATTACACAGTTGCTGCAGATTTGTCAAGTGGGCTAAAATCTGCAGAACATCGGACCTCCAGGGCCGATTTTCCAAACTCCTGCTGTATAATGTTGTTGGATATTGACTTTTATTTTGAAGATTCATAAAGGAATATATCTGTCGTCAAACTACTAACCAACATGCTGTCAGTGGATTAACGCATGTCTTATGAAGTGGAGCGATGTGTTTTCGTAACACAAATATTTAAATTTTTTTTTAAATGATGAACTCCAATCACTACTTTCTGTTAGCAACCAATGGGCTACATGCACAGCTAGTGTTCTAGTGAAAGCTTTATGTGACTATTTCAATTTCATAAGGTTCCTTTTACAGCATCGATGTTGTAATGTAATTACAATACATTCAGTTAAATAGACTTAAGCATTCATTTAGTTGGCTAGCACAGAAATTCCATTGAAAATACTGGGGTACAATTAATTTCCATATTTTAAAGACATGGCGGGGAAAAATATAATTAAATGCAGTGCTTCTTGTTTGGTCTGATACTCACTTTATATCGTATCTCAGTCAGGCAGTGAAGATCGCTGTTTTTTTTTAAAGAAATCAGATCTTAAACTTGGCGATTTTGTATGGGATGATAATTAACCTCGTACAAAATGTAACGTAACAATGTATATGATGTATGATTTATGATGTAAGCCACATTCGTAGCTGAAAAATCTCTGGCGTGAAAAGATAAAGCCTAGAAGGGATACATCGGTGGCCTAATGATAATTATGTATATTATAACAGCAGTAGAATTACCACACAACAATAATTACTGTTTTTACAGTACTGTGAGGGTTGGGTTTAAGATTGAGGTAGGTGTTAATAAAATACAATTGAATGGGTAATTTAATAAATAATATTAATAATACTCAGTATAAATATCAATTTTACATTACTGTGCAAGTTGGGTTGGGTAGACATTAATAAAATACAATTTAATGGGTAATTTAACTAACAATATGTATACTCTCTATATTTACTGTTTTTACATTACTGTGAGGGTTGGGTTTAGGGTTGCGGTCGGTGTTAATAAAATACAATTCAATGGGGGTTGGGTTTAGGGTTGTGGTCGGTGTTAATAAAATACAATTGAATGGGTAATTTACTAAATAATATGAATAATACTCAGTATAATTACCATTTTACATTACTGTAAGAGTTGGGTTGGGGTAGGCATTAATAAAATACAATTTAATGGGTAATTTAATAAATAATATAGTTTAATACTCTTAATAACTATACTGTTATTACATTACTGTGAGGGTTGGGGTAGGAGTAGGCATTACAATTTATTGGTAATGTAATGAATAATATGAATAATAGTATAATTACTGTTTTTACATTATTGTGAGAGTTGGATTTAGGGTCAGGGTAGGGGAAGGCCTCAATAGAATACAATTTAATGCGTAATTTAATTAATATGAATAATACTCTCTATATTTATTACTGTTTTCATTACTGTGAGGGTTGAGGTAGGGGTAGGCATTAATAAAACACATTTTAATGTGTAGTTTAATAAATAATATAAATAATACTCTGTAAAAATACAGTTTTTACATTACTGTGACGGTTGAGGTAGGGGTAGGCATAAATAAAATAAATTTTAATGTGTAATTTAATAAATAATATAAATAATACTCAGTAAAATTACTGTTTTTACATTACTGTGAGGGTTGAGGTAGGGGTAGGCATTAATAAAATACATTTTAATGTGTAATTTAATAAATAATATGAATAATACTCAGTAAAATAACTGTTTTTACATTACTGTGAGGGTTGAGGTAGGGGTAGGCATTAATAAAATACATTTTAATGCGTAATTTAATAAATAATATGAATAATACTCAGTAAAATAACTGTTTTTATATTACCTTGAAGGTTGAGGTAGAGCTAGGCATTAATAAAATACATTTTAATGCATAATTTACTAAATAATATGAATAATACTCAGTAAAATAACTGTTTTTACATTACTGTGAGGGTTGAGGTAGGAGTAGGCATTAATGAAATACAATTTAATTGGTAATTTAATAAATAATATGAATAATACTCAGTAAAATTATCATTTTTTACATTACTGTATAGCATTGGATTTAGGGTTATGGTAGGGGTAGACGTTAATAAAATACAATTAATGGGTAACTTAATAAATAATTAATAGATGTGTCTATCTAGAACTACTTACAGTACTAGTTTGTTTACCACAGAAGGTGACAATGAATAATAAAACAATTTGGCTTGTCGCAATTGTACATAAGTCAGAATTATAAGCCCCCCTTTGATTTTTTTTGATGTTTTTAAATATTTCCCAAATGATGTTTAACAGAGCAAGGACATTTTCACAGTATGTCTGATAATATTTTTTCTTTTGGAGAAAGTCTTATTTGTTTTATTTCGGCTAGAATAAAAGCAGTTTTTAATTTTTTAAAAGCCATTTTAAGGTCAAAATTATTAGCCCCTTTAAGCAATTTTTTTTTTCGATAGTCTACAGAACAAACCATCGTTATACAATAACTTGCCTAATTACCCTAACTTGCCTAGTTAACCTAATTAACCTAGTTAAGCCTTTAAATGTCACTTTAAAATGTATAGAAGTGCCTTGAAAATATATAGTAAAATATTATTTACTGTCATCATGGCAAAGATAAAATAAATCAGTTATTAAAGATGAGTTATTAAAACTATTATGTTTAGAAATGTGTTGAAAAAATCTTCTCGCCGTTAAACAGAAATTGGGGGGAAAAAAAACAGGAGGGCTAATAATTCTGACTTCAACTGTATATGTCAGTATATACGTCAGTTGGGCATAATGTGCATTCCGTCGTTGTCAGAAATCATTTACTGGAGTTTTATTAAATTAATTTAATATTTATATATGATACCAAACCACATGCATCCACTTAATAAGACCTGAATTAACCCCTTGGCATTGTATAGTGTTTTGACTATCCAACAGTATTATACAGCATGGAAGATAAATTTTATAATTACTTCAGTTGTGTTCGTCTGACAGAAAAAAAGTCAAGGATTGAGTAAACTATGGGGTCATTTCATTTCTGGGTGAATCATTCCTTTAAATCTCCGTTAAAATGTCTTTATTTACATACAAAAACCCACACAAGCAAATAAAAACACATTTATTTGTCCAAACCAAAATCAGACCGACAGAATTCTTTTGTCCAAATAAACACTTGCAGAAAATATTTGTGAGAAGCCCCAAAGTCTCCATCTGATCCTCTAGTTTGCCCCAGTCACATCCTCTGGGTGGACACTGATGACCCCAAGGGGCGTTGTTGACTGCTGGGTCAAAGTGCATCACAAATCACTCCATCCTGAAGCTTCTTCCCAGGCCAAAAACAGACAGCCGTCAGAAGACACCAATCTTTAAACACTAAAACCTCATTACATTTACAGATAAGAGCGCGTAGCTTTAAGTGGTAGAATCAATAGTCTGAAACAACACTCTTAAAAATAACTAGCAGCTTATCTTGAAAACAGGACTACAAAGAGTCTAGGAGAAGAAAGGTTTTAACTATTCAATCGTGATATGCAAAATAAACTATTTATTTACTATTCTGAATTGCATATAGAGTAAACAAAGGCATTCGCTAGCTGTAGTGCTAAAATGCGCTTGTATTCATATGTGTTTGTTTTTAATAAATGTGCAACATTTCCTCGTTCAGTGGTAGCAGTGAGGATTTGTAAAAGAAGGACATCAAATTCCACGACACACTTTTTTTTTGTTTCTATCACACACATTAACACTTCATCAGCACATCAAATAACAAGACCAATTTAGATGTTTGTCAGAATGTATATAACGTCATCATTTTAGTTTCACCCAATGTATAAGGATGTTAAATTATTAAAAAAATACATGTTACCGTTCAAAAGCTGTTGGTGTGTGATTTTGTTTATTTAATTGATATTGTCTTTAATGGTGATATTTATTTATTATACAAAAAAAGAAACTGCAATGTTGTGAAATGTTTTTTTTTATTATTATTCAATTTAAAATACGTTTTCATATCTATTTATTAGGGCTGCACAATATTAGAAAAATCTAACATTGCAATATTTTTATTTTTTATTTCGCGATATACAGTTGAAGCCAGAATTATTAGCCCCCCTGAATTTTTAGCCCCCTTCTTTATTTCATTCCCCAATGTCTGTTTAACGGAGAGAAGATTTCTTCTACACATTTCTAAACATAATAGTTTTAATAACTCATTTCTAATAACTGTTGTATTTTATCTTTGCCATGATGACAGTAAATAATATTTGACTAGATATTTTTCAGGACACTAGCTTAAAGTGACATTTAAAGACTTAACTAGGTTAATTAGGTTAACTATGCAGGATAGGGTAATTAGGCAAGTTATTGTATAATGATGGTTTGTGATGTTTGTTCTGTAGACTATTGAAAAAATTAGCTTAAAGGGGCTAATCATTTTGACCCTAAAATGGTTTTTAAAAAATTAAAAACTGCTTTTATTCTAGCCAAAATAAAACAAATAAGACTTTCTCCAGAAGACAAAATATTATCAGACATACTGTGAAGGTTTGCTTGCTCTGTTAAACATTATTTGGGAAATATTTAAAAAAAGAAAAAAAATTCAAAGGGGGGCTAATAATTCTGACTTCAACTATATATTGCGATATGAATACAATTTCACCAGATGACTTAACATCTCTATTTGAAAAGAATTTATAATGTTAGGTCGATTGGGATGATTCTGCAGTGGGAATGCACCTCCATAAAATCTAATAAACAATCTATAAACTTGGGGTCCCCTGACACATTTTGGTTGTGGTCTGTGCTATTTGCAGTGTGTTTCTCTATTTGCAAGTGTTGTGAGCATTTTCATGCAAAAATTACAATAACTTTGAGCTTTTGAACGGTAGTACATTTTTTTCTACCACAATATACAGAAAAATAATCAACTTAAAATACAGATGATATACAAATACTAAGGCCATTAAATATTAATAATATTAAAGTATACAAGGTAAATAGCATGTATGGGTCCTCTTCACAGAAAATTCACAGTGTAAAAATAATGTTTGTATCACTATTTTTGATTACAGAAAGCTTTTTCCCGTGCCCTTATGCTCTCTTTTTTTCTTTATTTGGTTTCTTTTACACTATAACCCAGCATTTGTTGCAGTTGGATGCATTCCTAGAAATTACTCTTAAATCCCACCAAGGTCAAAGTTTCACTTGCCTCCTTAATGCTGGAACAGAATCCAGCTGCTACCCTTCACATTTGCTGTCTCATGTTCATGCTTTGATTTTTACATATTCATACACACACACACACACACACACACACACACACCACACACACACACACACACACACACACACACACACACACACACACACACAAAAACTCATTTAGCACTCAAACACAAATCTTCATTTTCTTCCTAAAGAGAGGTGACGTCCAGCGCACAATACGATTCACTTAAGAACTAAATAAAGATATAAGCAGGAGGTGACCTGAAAGTTCCTGTTTAAAAAAAAGTTCATTACTGCATTGAATATGCTAACAATAACAACCGGACGCTGAATATGAAGGATAGGCTGCCTCCTCAGCAGAACGCTGGGAGTTTCTTTGGCAAAGTTCATAGGAAGGAACCGAAAAAAACACTTCACTCTTCCTTTCTTTGACTTCCTTTCTCATCGGACAGTGACGATCCTGACCGTGTTGGTCGTGCAGTATTTACGCAAGGAAAGCATGTCGAGCCCTTGATCAGGGTTCATTTGTAGCTGTTAGGTTCAGCTGCATCCTGTTGCTGTTGGTCTTCACTCCCACCACTTCTCACACAGCAAAACAACACTCCCAAAGTCTGAAAAACAGCTGTTGTGGGAGACTTTAAATATATCAGGTCCATTGTCTGGTCTGAAGCTATATATATATATATATATATATATATATATACATATATTAAAACAGCTTGTTGTGTCGAGCACAAGGCCTTTCAGTCTTATATAAATGTTTGTATAAATGTTTATCAGCTTTTGTTAGGCATATTTTTTATAATGTACTTCTCAGTCGCTGTATTTCCGAACGCATCTGTCGGTGTTGAGGTTGCCGGGCTCATGGTTTTTGCACTGAATGCTAGTGCCATTCACCGGGCCAGAGCTGGACACCTGGTTCTTAGAGTAACACCAACAGCACAAGCAGGACTGAAAGAGTGATAGAAAACAAAGTACACTGTTAACAATTTCCCGTAAAACCTACAGTAACGTATTGGCAGCAGTTCTCCAGGTAACTTACTGTAAATCAATTACAGCAAAACAATACTGTATTTACATTTACAGCACTATTCATATTGATGTATGTGTTTACAGAATTGCATGTATGTCATCACTGTAAAATATACAGCAGTTTTCACAATGCAACTTTAAAAAACAGTAACATACTTTTTAACTGTTCTACAGTAAAATACAGTTCAGATTACAGTTAAATACTGTGTAATTTACAAAAATCGTGTAAAGTCTATAAATAATAGATGCAAGACGTAAGTCTCCAAAGATGTAAGTCTCCAAAGTTTTAGGTTCAGCTGTAGTTTTATCTAAAAATACACCACCACAGATCATTTAATATAATGCTGTAGATGTCATTTTTGATGTCAGTTTTGTGTGCTTTTTCTTTAAATACAAATTAGCTGCTGCTCCCATCCCTCTGTCTAGAACAGGGGTTTTCAAACTGTGGGGCACGGCCCACCAGGGGGGCACAAGCACCTATTAAGGGGGCTGCGAGAATTTGAGGCGTCCACTCAAGTAAATTATGATGACGATTTTTATGCGTTCACTAGAGTGAATCTGATTAACGTAGAGTTAATACGTTCGAGTGAAATATATGCAAATAAAATGGACCGGGTGCTTTTTAAATTGAATGACGGTGAATTAAAGTCAAACCGGTGAGCCGTCTGACAAAAAAGTGCCCTTCTGAATCAAATCAGCAGGATACCCCTCTGGATCTTTCACTTACTTTGAAGACATACGAAATGAAGACATGCAGACTACCTTTACATGGACATCAGTAATAGTTATTTGCCTTAATCTGAATAAGACAATTTTATAATAAAGGTGTTACGTGAAATGCTTTTTGAATGTTGCGTGACCAGGCTATCCACGTTTCTTGCAGAGTCTCATGTCATTTCGGGTGTTTCATCTTTAATTTTTCGACTTTAACTGCAGTTCGGCACTTTCACTCATGAACATTTCATTCATGCCCCCATGACAAACTGGGGTATTAGATGCAAATATTTAGTAAGGACTGGTGGAAGATTTTTAGTCGTGTCAGGAATCCAACCACAGATTAGCATGTTGTCCTCACAGAAGGCTCAGCCATCACACTGAATCAGGTAAGCTGTATATTTATGTTTTAATGTAATTAATGCTACACACTTTAAACGCAGCAAGTAATATGGGAATGATGTTTGGGGGGGAGGGGGGAGGGGGGAGCGTGAGTGAAATTGGACAAACTTGGGGGGGCGTGTGTCCTAAAAGTTTGAAAACCCCTGGTCTAGAAGAAGGTGGAGCCTTTACACCCTCGTCTCAGACAGTCTCAAGACAAAATATCTGTTATTATCTTTAAAAAAATTTATAGTCCAAAAACAAAAAAGCAATGTGTGTGTGTTCATTAACAGTTTGATCTCATGAGTCAAGAGTATTTTCGTTTTATTTTTAAAATACCATTATTTGATGTTGATCCCTAGTGTCAAGATTTGATGATGAAAATTAAACTCCAGTTTAACAAAATAACTTTTGTGGATTTTTTAGTAGTTTGAAACAATATTCAAAAAATTACTTTTGAAGCTTGTTCATTAATTCATTCATTCATTTTCTTTTCGGCTTAGTCCCTTTATTAATCCGGGGTCGCCACAGCAGAATGAACCGCCAACTTATCCAGCACGTTTTTACGCAGCGGATGCCCTTCCAGCCGCAACCCATCTCTGGGAAACTTTTGCAGCTCGTTCTGTCTACTTGTATAAAATGAGTCAAAACATTTTACATATATTTTATATGAGTTTTTTGGGGGACAACCTAACTGTTTAATGTTTAATCCAGTTATATTTGTAAAAACGATTAAGTTAACCTAATAAATTTGTTGTGAGAACATGAAGGAATTGTGTGGAACCCAGCATTTTTTTTACAGTGAATATTGTAAATCCTGAAAAATAACTAGTATACATACAGTACGTACAAACAAGATATTGTTTCAACCTACTATAAATGCCAATTAAGTCTCATTGTTAAATTATTCAAAATCATACATTTTTGGAGCTGAGATTAGTTCAATTCAAGTTCCCTTGTATAGCGCTTCTCAAATGATTATTGCTCCAAAGCAGCTTTCCAAAAGGTGCATGTTATTACAGATATTTTGACAGTGTGGTTCACCTGGTCAGTTACTGTACCTGTGATTCAGATCAAAAACTAACGGCATTCAATAAAAGCAATCTAAAATGGTATGATTGATTCAGGAAATGCATTCTCATATTTCATAACATTAGTGGTTTTATTGTGTTAAATTCAAACAACATTTAAGGGATAGTTCACCCAAAAATGAACATTTACTCACTACTTACTCACCCCCAGGTGGACTTTCCTTTTTCTGTTGAACACAAAAGAGGATTTTTTGAAGAATGTTTGAAACCGATAACCATTGACTTCCATAGCAGACAAAAAACAACACTATGGAAGTCAATAGTTGCCGGTTTCCAACATTTCTCAAAATAACTTCTTTTGTGCTTAACAGAAGAAAGAAACTCAAAAACAGGTTTGTGACAAGTGAAGGGTGAGTAAATGTCAGAGATTTCAATATTGGGTGAACAATCCCTTTAACATTTTCACAATTCTTTTCAATCATTTAATTTCCAACATACACACAACAATCAACATTATAGTGTTGTCTGATTGATTTTCATCTGTTTAAAAGCATTAAATGTGGTGCTCATTGGACATTTTGATTTTAAAAGTAAAAGAGCTATGCAATGTTAAAAAGTCTTTCCATAGGCACTTTCTTTTCACAATAAGGCTTGACGGTATAATAAGTACATTAGTGCACTTAGGCATTGTATTGGAGGGGAATGAGTTTAAATAAATCTGTATTTCTTATCTGCAGCAATATGTTTGGCCACAGTAAATCAACTTTCTATATTTCTCTTGGCCTGACACCAACTCTTGCACAAATCGCCAATATGCTTGATACCCATGAACTTTGACTTGGTGTTGTTGTTTTGGTGCTCGTCTCACAAACACTTGAGCTGCATTGTATCTTTGGGATCATCCTCATTACTTAAAAGAGGCCACTTTGGGTCTGACATCACTTTCAGTAAGCTAGTAAGACAACCAGAACCAGACATAGCTTATCTCTCTCTCTCTCTCTCTCTCTCTCTCTCTCTCTCTCTCTCTCTCTCTCTCTCTCTCTCTCTCTCTCTCTCTCTCTCTCTCTCTCTCTGATTTGGTGTTGTCGTGGAGCTTTATGCTCAGTTTTTGATGAGATTTTAGTGTTTTCTTTCTAATATATTTAAATAGGTTATTGTATCTATGATAATGAAATTAATTGTTAATAAAAAATCAATATTCAACTTCAGATTTTTTCTCTCTCTGTCTCAGTGACTCACAGAACAGTAAATCAAAAACAGTTTGCTGATAGAATGCTCTGTTTTCAGCTTTTGCCAAGCTGCAAGGAAAAACATTTGGTAACAGTTTGTTGCGAGTCTGTTTTTTATGAAGGAATAAACAACTCACCTTAAAGCAATTTTTGAACTTCTTGCTGACAAAGTAGAGGATGATGGGGTTGATGCAGGAGTTCACAGTCGCCAAGTTGATACCAAAATAATCCATGATCAACAGGAAGCTGTGAATGGGTTTAGACACTCAATTACTTTGTTTTGTTTGTATTTTTAAGAAAAGTCATAAAAACTTAATCATTAAAACCTCAGGGTCTTTGTACTTGTACAATTTTCAACAATTGGTTCAAGTCTTGTCTTTTTTTTTTTTTTTTTGATTAATTAAAATGTACGCTGTAAAACCCAAAAAGTTAAGGCAACTCAAACCATTTGAGGAAACCGATTGCAACAAACCATTTAAGTTCAAAAACTAATCCTAATGAGTACTGTGAACTTAATCCATTTGAGTAAAAGAAGCAATTTGAGCACAGTAAACCCCAATAAATGAGGAGAACTCAAGCCAACTAGTTAAGGCATCTCAAACCGTTTGAGGAAACCGATTGCTACAAACCATTTGAGTTAAAAACTTACCTATATGAGTACTGTGAACTTACTCGATTAAGGGTGAAGTAATGAGGTGTTTAATTAACTCATTACCTTCAATACTGAGTTCAAAACTTTTTTCAAATGAGTGGAATTAACTTTCAGTCAATTTTGAGTTAACTACGCTCATTTCATTTAATAAAGTTGTATAACTAATACAAATTATACAACTAATAAAAGTTGTATAATGTATGTATAAATGTTTATAGATTTGTATGTTTTTTATAGAGGCTGTGTAAAGATGCAAAAACTAAAGTATCTTATATTTTTACATTAAGGTTTTATTAATTTTGTCTACGTAAGAGTTTTACAAAATAACCTATACAAAACTAATACACAGACATTATATCACTAACAGCATAACACTTGTTAAAAATTGTGAGATATCTTCTATTAAGAGGTTATTATTTTTATCATCAGGAAAGATCGATTATATCTGTCTAGATGTTCAATCACATCCCCTGATATACAGAGAATTAAAACCAAATGGGAGGAAAAGCTAGATACTGCTATTGATGAGGAAACATGGGATGATATTTAATCTAATGCTAAGAAAATATCAGTTTGTACACGTTCAAGAGAATTACAATGTAAAATAATACATAGACTCCATATCCCCCCTAACCACAGACATCTGTTTAACCCTTCTAATTTGCCTATGTGTTTAAAATGTAAAACTGATTTAGGTACTTTTACGCATTGTTTGTGGTCATGTAACAGACTGCAAATGTTTTGGTCTTTGGTGCTGGGGGAAATGGAAAAGATCTTTAACATTCAGATTTTGACCCAGTTTCATTGATTTTGGGTATACCTAATGGACGCCTTTTTCATCAGCTAATAAGAAATTGTATAATATATTAACCTTTGCTGCCAGAAAAAATATATACTTATTTGGATTAGTGATAAATCTCCATCACTTAAAGGTTGGCACAAGATCATTTTTGAGTTAATTCCCCTGGAACATCTTACCTATGTTTTACACACACACAAAAAAAATGGAGTTAACTTGTCAACAAAGGTTCGGTGGCGGAGCCACACCTCACTTTGTCTCCTTAACCAATCAGCTACTTCCTAAAACTTCCTCTAGCACTGTCCTTCTCGTTCTTTCAAACCCACCTCCCTCCCTCTATTTCCCCGCTTCCCATTCACAATCCTATAACCCTCTCTTCACTCCTAGGTTGAATCTGGGGGTCCAATCACTCTGCAAAAATATTACAGAGACGGTATCCCCACTCTGAATCTCTGGCCATCATCGTAGGAAGCCCGATCAACCTACCTACCTGTTCACTGTTTATCCTCTTACTTCCCTTCCCCTTCATCCCTACAATAAAGTCTAGCTCAAAGTGTGGCGTGGCCCATGCTGGTAAAACAATATTTTTTCAAAGTTTGGACTCCATATTTGGTTTATTTGGAAACTAGTTTTTGTCCTATCATGCTTAAAGGTATATTGTAACTGTAATATTATCTGAAAAATAAGCAATGTTTTTAGCCCTTTTTCTGATTTATTTGGGGTAGTCCTGTTCATTCATTCATTTTCTTTTCGGCTTAGTCCCTTTATTAATCTGAGGTCGCCACAGTGGAATTAACCGCCAACTTATACAGGACATGTTTTAACAGTGGCTGCCCTTCTAGCTGCAACCCATCACTGGGAAAGAGGTAGTCCTGATTTATATATAAATTTTCTTTTCTTTTTCCTTTTTTTTCTCTCCATTGTTTTGTGTTGATATTTTTGAAGATGTATTGTTATGTCTGTATTAATGTGAAAATCCAATAAACATATTTATATATATAAAAAAAGGTAATACACACACACACACACACACACACACACACACACACACACACACACACACACACACACACACACACACACACACACACACACAAGCACACAAAAATCTAAGGTATGTGAAATCTAAACAGTATTTTTTTGATTATTAGTATTATTTTATTTAATTATTTAGTAGTATTTTAATTTATTTATTTATGTTTTACTTACTTTAAAAATAATAACAATCTTATGCATAAGAGTTTATAATAATAATAATAATAATAGTAATAATAATAATAATTATTATTAATAATAATATTATCAATAACGTCAATAAAGTTGGTGGTTCATTCCACTGTGGACTAAGCCGAAAAGAAAATGAATGAATGAATTATCAATAATAATAGTAATAATAGGGTGGCGCAGTAGGTAGTGCTGTCGCCTCACAGCAAGAAGGTTGCTGGTTCGAGCCTCGGCTGAGTACGTTGGCGTTTCTGTGTGGAGTTTGCATGCTCCCTGCATTCGCGTGGGTTTTCTCCGGGTGCTTCGGTGTTCCCCACAGTCCAAAGACATTATTATTATTATTATAACCCAATAAATCGTCAAGTTTATGCAAGGGGTATGTAAACTTATGAGTGCAACTGTATAAACACTTTAGAATTAACAGTATAAATTTTCTGTCAGGGCAAAATAAAATACAGCATGCTAAAACAGTGAAAGAATGTAGGGCATAGAATAAATCAGTCCAATACTAAGAGTCACTCACTTGAGCAGGTCACAACGTTTTTCATCACTTGGAACGTAAACCATTCTCTTCAGCAGTCTGCTGAGATGCAGAGGGAACCAGCAGAGAGCAAAGATCAGCACTAAACAGAAGACGGCTTTAGCCACTTCACGCCGCTGCAGGACAGAAACAAGCCATTAGAACCTTTAGTGCATTTAAAGGTCCTCTGAAATGTGTGTACTGAAGTATGCAGCTTTGTACGGTGTGTGTGATGTCAAACTAAAACATGAAGACAGGGCAGGGTATATCGAGAAGCTCCTCTACCCCTTTTTTAACAATGGCAAATAACATTTAGTTAGCATCTTAGCCATATGCGGAGGGTGAACAAACTCAAGGGTAAGGCTAATGCATTTTAATGCATTTAAAAATATGGTAACACTTTATTTTGATGGTCCATTTGAGTATTAGTAGACTGTCTGCTTAATATCTGTTGAAAACGGAGGCGTGGGTGCTGAGATTCGCTACCTGATTGGGGCTTTTGGGTCATTGTGTATCCTTCCCTTATTCGTTAAGCCCCTATCACGTGATTATAACGCTACCGGAAGACGGCAGACCAGTCTTCACTGTAAACAACAACATGGACACAGAAATGGGAGCGTTGTTTCCACTATTGTCCGTTTTAGGCGCCATTGTGCAGTTAAACTCTGCCTTTTTTACTACAGCAGCTGCATATATTCGCAAGAGGCAAGCTATTGTTTGAGCACTTGCTAATCGCTCGCGTTCATCGTTCAACCAACGTTTGTTGACTAACAATAGCCAAATGCCGAGCGAGACACATGCTTTCTGTTTATACTTGAACGCGCATGCCCAGAGTGCACGAATGGTCACGTGATATACGTTTTTGGTGGAGTAGTGTGGACGGAGATATGTTTAGAAATGCTAGATGAAACGCTAGTATGGACGTGGATCGTTTTTGATCTAAAATGCTGTTTCAAAACGAAAACGCATTAGTGTAAACGGGGCCTAAGCCTTCCCCAGCCTTACACATGCCCCGCCTATGATCGTAAGCTTCCCCATTCAGATTTGCTGAACTCAGAGCCTCATGTGCCGTTTAAGTGTTTTCATTTTAAAAAGGATACGTTTTGTTATGGTAACGTCTGGTGTCCACACTATTTACTAGTGTAAAGCACCTCAATCTATAACAGCAATGCTGAGTTGGTCAAACCATCTGTGTCAGCACTAGCATTTATTGCTTCACTACTAAGAAGCGTAAAGGGCATCTATTATGTCTGGGAACAGTGTGTGAATACAGCCAGCCTTTAATGGTAAAAAATTATTCATATTATTATAATCATATTTGATAAAAACAGTCTGAAACACTTTGACTGGCATTCAGAGGGGAAAGCCCCGTCTGTTAGTGACAATCTCTCCTCCATTAGCATAAACAGCCCTGAGTGAGAAGCAGCCGTTCACCTTTAGAGTTTTCACACTGTACCTGCCAAAGATAATGTCAGTGACTTAGTGTCTTTATAAATGTGGAGTTTTAAGATGAAGAAATAAACAATGGAGTCTCCATAGACTGCATTCTTTGATCAGGTATTTTGGGCTGAAACGTCACACATACACACTTATTTTATTAAATAAATTAATGGGGTGTAATAGGTCCCCTTTAAGTGCAGAGTGATGTCATAAAAATGTTGATTCTTATTGGTAAAAGTGCTTTTATCTTCTAAGTATGAAATGTGTTTTGGAGCTTATAGATATTGGGACAAATATGTTGATACTAACACACAAAAGATTTTAGACTTTAAGCAAAGTCCAGAGCGCAGGGCGCAAAACCATTAAGGGCGTGTCAGAATCCACTTTTGCTATTTTAAGGATGGAAAAATCCACTTTGTGCATGGTCTAACAGGGTTGAGCTTATTCTCTTAATGAGTTTTAGGTGTGTTTTGAGAATAAACCAATCAGAGTCTCATCTTACATTCCCTTAAAGAGTCAGTTGCGTCGCGCCATAGCGCATTTGCTATTTACATGGCGGACTTTGTAAGTGGAATAACTGAATGCTTCACTAGCGAGAACACAGTTAAACTGACCATCTGCAGCATGAGAATGAGAGAATGAGCCTCCTCATTCTTTACTTTCACTTTCACTCTCGTCTGTGGATAAGGCAAGGTGTTGTACGCACAGACATCCATTAGCCTACATAATAAATTTTGTTTGTAAATGCAAAGATTTGTTTCAAAACTATTTCTAAATTCAGTTCTAATTTCCAGCAAACAAATAAATGAACAGTAATAACATGTAAGTTCAAAAGTGTAGTCAAAAAACTGCGTTATTTCCAAATACACATGCTATGCCCCATATGGTCCAAATCCTGACAGGTGGGCAAATTTAAGCGTGTTTTTAATAAAACAAATATAAATATGCATATAATAAATAATACTACTAATAATAATAACATTATACAAAAGCAAATTGTCATGAATAAACTGAAAAAGCCCCCTGAGATGAAGAAGGCATGAAGGCAGTGGTTTTTATATTTATGTAGAAAGTAATACTTTTGTAATATTTTATTCCTTTAATTCTTTTTCATTTGAAAAACATCAAAACGACACTTGCGTCAAGCTGAAACTAGCAAACAACATTTGCGTCGCGCCGCATTGCGCCGGGTGTATGATAGGGCCCTAAGAGTTAATACGACTCAGCATTTCAGAATTCAACACAAACAGGCTGAAAAGAATATTATAATGTTATATAAATGTTTATATACAGAATACAGCCTTGAAACACTTATTCTGTGCTGTAATTATGACCTTGATATTTATGATGATCAAGAAGAGTTTTTCTTACCTGTTTAAGGTGTTCACTGAGGGCGATGCGAAGGCTACCGTTTCTGTGGTGTAGCATTTCACAGGTCATGAGTGTGTAGAAAATAGCTGTGCAGGCCAGAGGCACACAGAAGTAGAAGCCAAATAACCACCAGTCTTTCCCCTTTACATAGAACTGAGAGCAGAAAAAAATAATTAGGAAACATTATGCAGTGTATTTATGCTAAACAAAAATAATCATGCAGTGTTTACAGACACTGAAAAAAATGTGAGTGAGTTATCTCAATAATTAGTAAATGTAGCTAGCTGTCAATAAAAATTGATCTCAGAAAAATTCTGTATTATTTGGTTGTTTTTGAGTCTTGTCTTGAATCTAAGTTTTAGGAACAACAAATAACTTAACTTCTAGTTGATCATTTGGTATCAGAAGTAGATTATATGAAAGGCAAAGACCTCTAGATTACGCTTATTTTACTAAAATAAACTTGATTTTTAATTATTTAATTAGCAGGTCTGACTTTGCTTAGATACAAGTTTTGACTCCCATAAGCTTAGACAACACATTAATAAATATGGAATGGCAAAGAAAGTGTTCTTGCAGGACTCCCAGACTTCATCAAGATTCTTTGGATTTATCTTCAATGCCTCCTCCTTCATCTTACCCTAGACATGCTCATTAAAGGGCCATGAAACCCCCCTGTCTCAGCAGGGTGTTTTCACACCTCTAGTTTGGAAAAAGTCAGGAAAGTGGGCGTGTCCAGCTCCGTTTAGGTGGGAGTGTCGGGGGAGGGAAAGAGGGAAGTATTTGCAAATATGGGAGTTTCCGTTTGGGCACGCGCAAGGCAAAACAAACACACAGACGCAGGGGAGAAAGACAGTGACTGTGTTTACATGGACATCAGTAATCGAATTACTTGCCAAATCATTAATTTGTCGACTTTAATTGCAGTTTGGCACTTTCACTTTTTATTCAGGAACATTTCCTGCATGTCGCCAGTGACAAACGAGATATTGAAAGCGAGGAACTGCTGGAAGAGTGGAGTTTTAATGGTATATTTGATACCGCACGGCGAATGGGAGAAAACAAATCCTCCGCATTTCTCGGTAACTTATGCACTCGATAGGTAGCATCAGAAAGCCGTTTGTGTATAGACTATCTTGTCACAAAATGCGACAAAAATTCTACACGACGGTCAATATTTGATTGCTGTGTTTACATTCGTAGAGCAGCATTTACAGCGGATCTTTCAGATAATGCAGTGATATTAGCATACTGTAAACTTAGTAACTAAATCATTCTGACTGAGGTATGTCTTTAAAAACTGAAAGAGCACTGCTGATGATACAAATAACTTTGCCATCTGAATGAACAAACAAAGGGCACTGATCTGATCACACACACTTACCAAATACATAGCGACAGGACAATCACACTGGAACTGTGTCTTTTTTTAAAAGGAGACAAGCGGCAAATCTGGATTTCATCATTTCCAAATGCGAAAAGCTCTCGGGTAAAAAATGTTCCTTACAAACGCATTTCTGTCGCGTGTCACGTGCACTGTAATCCACATATGAGTCCAGCAGCGCTCTCACAGCGGGAAAATGCAAACAAAACCTTCGTTGCAGCACATTAATAAACGCAGAACACTAATAAATGCAACACTAATGACCCATGTCTCCAAATTCTTGTTCTTTCACTTGTTTTGGCAACACAACGTGTCGTCTGAACACTGTAACAGGTAAAACCTCTCCGAAGTCTTTGTAGCCTCTCTGTATTCTCCGAAGCTATCATGCATATTAATGAAATTGCACGTCATACACAATAGAGCGTGCTGATTGGTTTGAACAAAGTCTTTCTCATGAATTAATGCAGCACCCTCAGAGACGTCACAATGTTCTCGCAGGTACAGACAGCCACTCTCCACGCTGGATTTACACGCAAATATCTAATGGCCGTGACGCAGCTTCAAAAATTAGTTTCAAACCGGAAGAACGAATTTGCTCAAAATAACGCAAAAACAACCAATTTTCACTTTTTAGATAAATATATGTGTCCTAATAGTGTTTCAAGAGTTCACACTTAGCTGATGATTGATTATAAAGCAAGTTTGGCATGCTGTCCCGGGAGAGAGCCCTGAGCTCAAAAGGTCCTTGAGCCCTGGGCTCCCTCCCGTTTGCAGGGCAAGAGGGGAGCTCTGAGCTCAGGTAGATCTCGAGAACTCCCCACTTTTTGATAAGAGTTGATGACAGAAAATAATTGCTATGCAGAGATATGCTGATGGATAAAAGTTTGACCAGTGCTAAATTTAGATTGTTCAATTAACTTGTAGTGCATGTTTTTTGGAACGTGGGAGGAAACCGGATACCCCGGGGGAAACCCACAAAAGCATGGGAAGAACATGGTAACTTCGCACAGAAACGACAACCAGTCTGAAAAAGGACTAGAACCGGTGACGCTCTTGCTGTGAGGCAGCAGTGCTAATCACTGGCCCACCGTGCCGCCCTATGAAAGGAAAAGAGGAGGAGTAGGGGTGGAAGGGGGGATTCTTCAAATCGAAGATGACTGTAGTAAGAAACCCTGGCTCTTTATAGTGGGTTAGGGATCTTCTGATTGGTTGGTCATACATGGTTAATGCATGACCAGCCGTGTTCAATCATAATCACGTGATCCTCTCGAAATTAGTTTATAAATAAACTTCATAGCAGCGTGGGACACATATATGACTGTCAACAGCTCAAAAAATGTGTTTTGGTGTTTCGTGACCCTTTAATGTTCATGTCTGGTGACTGGGCTGGCCAATCCTAAAGCACCTTGACCTTCTTTGCTTTCAGGAACTTTGATGTGGAGGCTAGAGTATGAGAAGGAGCGCGATCCTGCTGAAGAATTTGCCCTCTCCTGTGGATTGTAAATGTTTTGATACCTGAGGCTGTTGATGTTGCCTACCACTCTGCAGATCTCTTGCACGCCCCCATACTGAATGTAACACCAAACCATGATTTTTCCTTCACCAAACTTAACTGATTTCTGTGAGAATCTTGGGTCCGTGCGGGTTCCAATAGGTCTTCTGCAGTATTTGTGATGATTGGGATGCAGTTCAACAGATTATTCATCAGAAAAATCTTCCTTCTGCCACTTTTCCAAATGATAAGCTAGAAGTCGAGTTATTATTTGTTGCTCTTACAACTGGCATCGACGACAAGACTTTTGTCAGAAAGTGTATGTATGTGTTTATTTATTCACTCATTTATTCAGAGTTGTTTATTTATTCTAATATTGATTGAATGAATGAATGATTGATTGATCGCCAGCTTTTTACATTAAAATAGAAACATTCAGTCATTTTACTGTTTTACTGTATATTTGACCAATTAAACGAAACCTTGCTTATAATAACATCAATCATAACATTTAAAATATACCAAAATTGTGAACCGTGGAGCATGTTAGCTAACATGTCCATAAAAAAATGTATTGGGAGCTTTACATATTAAAATTGTATTTAATTTATTTAATACATTTTTCTCCATGCAAGCTGATGTATTAATAAAGAGCTTAGTTATTTAATCATTTTAGCTTTTAGATAAAGAAAACAATATCATGATCACTGGGGGTTATAAGTTGATGTTATTGCTAGGTTACAAATTCAAAACAACACACTGTTAATTTAATCTTTATAATTTCATTTGCACTATATTGAATTGTCTGGCCTGTTGTTTTTGTGATTAATGGCAGGGTTCATATGAGTGAATGTTTCTAATCTGCACATATGGCTCTGCTTGAGGAAGATCCATCAGCTTGTAATTGCACTCAAGGTCTGCTATCAATTTACTTCTTTGGACCCAAACAAAAGCAAAAGAAATCTCCAGATATCGTCCGCATGATGCATCTGAAGAAAACTCAAAGGTTTTTCTCTTATCCCCCAGATTGTTTTCAGGGTCAAAGGTTGCAGAAGATCACAGAAATGGTGCACGGTCTGTTTATTAGAAAGTGTTTGAGTGTTTATGTAAAGGAAAGGAAAAGACGTCCATCCAGTTGAAACCTACCGCCATGAAGTTAGATTGAGGATTGAGCATGCAGGTGTTGATGGTTTGGTTTTGGTAGGTGAAGGTGACCATGTTGAAGACCATTGCTTCAGGTACTGCCAAAAAAATGGACAGCGCCCAGATGGAGAAGATCTCGATGGCAGTGAAAAGAGGAATGCCGACCCCCTGCACTCTGCTCCAGGAGGCTACAGCCCTGTACCTGATTGAGACATGCAAAACATACAACCATGACCAAACATTGTTCATCTGTTTGATCAGTTCAGACCAGAGACATGTTGTTTACAGGGCGTTTCTAACTTTTCTTTAGTGCTGGAGACAGGCAACTAGTAATGGGAGTAACGGCACTATAAATAAACAGCGTTACTAACGACGATACGTTTTTCAGTAACGAGTAATCAAATGAATTACTGTTTCCTCATTACAACGCCGTTACCATTATGTTACTATAACTGAGATCACTGAAGTGGTTTTCATGCGAGCAGCATCTCTCTCAGGGGCTGGGGTGGGACACATAACCAACCAGTGATAATGATTGGTGTGTCTGTGAACATGGTGTAACTGAGAACGTGACAATTGGCTTAGATAGAGTACATTTCCATCATTTGCCAATCAGAGGCAGTGTAATGCTGGTGTTCACACACAAGCACACGCCGAGTCAGTCACACACACCGACCAGGAGTCAGAACGATGGCAAATCCAACAAGTTGAAACATAGCTTTTGCAAACTGGAAATATAAGCACTACTTTCCCCCCACAAGGCAAGAATGTTTATGTATCGTGCAACTTATGCCCAGGAAAAAAAAGAGTCTCTCTGCGTCTGTGACCAGTAATTTTAATCTTATGAAGCGCCTCAAGTTTTGTGAGTTGTGGTCTGTGCAATAAATACTTAAAATTCTAAACCATCTATTGTGTTTTATTGTGCAACTATAGTAATGATAATATTTATAAAGGTATGTTTAATTTGACTGTTGCCTCTCACATTTTCCCACAACAACATTAGTGTAGATTAGTGTACAATGTATTATATTTATTTTATAGCCCTTTGACATAGTCATTTTTTTAAAGTAGTGCAATACTTACTAACTCAGTTACTATTTGTGAGAAGTAACAAGTAACTAAAACTAATTACTCTTTTAAAGGAATGTGCCCAACACTGCAGGCAACCCATACAGAACTTATGTATTTAAATATAAACATATACATATATACTTATATATACATACAGTTGAAGTCAGAATTATTAGCCCCCCTGTTTATTTTTTTCCTCTATTTCTGCTTAACGGAGGGTAGATTTTTTTCAACACATTTCTAAACATAATACTTTTAATAACTAATTTTTAATAACTGATTTATTTTATCTTTGCCATGATGACAGTAAATAATATTTTACTAGATATTTTTCAAGACACTTCTATACAGCTTAAAGTGACATTTAAAGGCCTAACTAGGTTAATTAAGTTAACTAGGCAGGTTAGGGTAATTATGCAAGTTATTATATAACGATGGTTTGTTCTGTAGACTATTGAAAAAAAAAATTAGCTTAAAGGGGCTAATCATTTTGACCTGAAAATGGCTTTTAAAAAATGCTTTTATTCTAGCCGAAATAAGACAAATAAGACTTTTTCCAGAAGAAAAAATATTATCAGACATACTGTGAAAATTTCTTTGCTCTGTTAAACATCATTTGGGAAATATTTAAAAAATATTTTTTATCTAATAATTCTGATTTCAACTGTATATATATATATATTTATTTTTTCTTCTTTTTTGTTCAATCCTGAAGTTAAATAGCTACCTCATCCAACAACCATTTTTTTTTTCTCTCTAATAAAATACATGTACCGTTGTGTTGTGATGCCATTGCAAATGATTCATTACAAATGAATCCAACTGAGGTATATTGCAAATCTGTTTGACCGATTTAATATAAAATGTAGCAAATCTGCATCAATTAAGTTTATCAAGCCTTTTTTATTCTGTTTTTAGATTTAGTTTTTTTTCCCATAAAGATTTGTTTCAGTATAATAGAAAGAAAACATCCAAAATCAATCAAAATCATTTAAGCATTTCTTTCATTGTATAATATTGAATACAATTATCGGTGTTGGGTAAGTTACTTAAAAAAAAGGAATAGATTACAAATTACTGACTACTACTGAAAAATTGTAATTTGATTAAATTACTAATTATTTAATGTAAAAAGTAATCAGATTACTAATTACTTTAGTTTGAAGTTACTTTTAAAACCTATAATAATACAAAATAAACTGCAGCTCTATCAGTAATTTAATATTCACTGATAAACATTAAAATGGGTTGATTACAGCAGCAGATTGAAATATTTAAAATACTTAAATTAAAATTCTCTCATCTTTCACTTGTTCACTTGTTCTTTTTTTTTTTTTTTTTAACACAAAAGAACACATTTAGAAGAAAACTGGATACCTGTAACCATTGACATCCATAGTATGAAAAAGCACTGCAGTGTTTGGGTCTTCTGTGTCTGAGGTAATTAGTCTACCAAAATGTGTATATTTCATACAAAGTATGAAGCTGATCGCTTCTTGTAACGTAACTCACGGTTTCCAACTGAGTGTGCCTGGAAAATTTGAGTCTGGAAATAACAAACTTGTGTGCATAAAATACGTGATATGTGAATGGCTCCATAAGCAGCTAATCATCTCTTCACATTCAGAAGAAACCTTCACTCCCGATCCTGCACAAAAATACAATTTAGCCTGTTTAGGCTAAGTTGGGCCGCTGTGTTTTTGGGTGCCGATGCCCTCCTTGGCAACGGGTATTGTCCTAGAATGCTTTCTATTCAAGTGCTTGAACAAGTTGCTGGTCAAGTTAAAAGCAGTCAAAGTTCTTTAGAGACTGGACATAGACTAAATTCATTGAACGTAAAAACTAAAATATTGCTGTGAAATGCTAAGTAATGTCTTATTTCCACTTAAAGAAGCAACCACTCTTGTCAGATTTCAGCTCATGTTCTCCAGCAATTTAAAAGCGCATGCTTATTAACTGATGTTGCAGCGGAGAACGTTATTTAAAAGAAGCATTTTTTCTTTTAAAAACTATATTTGTAATGCAATTACATTGACTTTAGTAACTGTAATTACACAAATTTAAAATGTAATTCACTACACTACTGCATTCCCCAAAAATGTAATTAGAATACAGTAACATGTTACTGTGGAACACATTACACCCAACTCTGACAATTACAATATAGATTTTAAAAGCTGTTTTCTTCAAATAAGCTTCACATATCTATATTGTTAAAGATTTTACAGAGAAATATGTAATGTTATACATCATTTTATACATAAATATAATATTTAGTCATACTGTAATTAATTTCAATAAAATGATATTTTACTTTATTTATCAATTACTCTTACACTGTAAAAAATGATTTTTGGGGCTTGTAAATAAAGAGAGCATAATTCAAGTACATTTTACAAATAAATCATATTTTGTCTTTTTACTTCAAAATGTCACGTTTAATTCAATAAGCTACTTAATATTTCTTTTTAATTTATTGTGCTTAAAAAACAATAGTAAATTGAAATGGATATACCCAAGTAATATTTACTTAGTGTTTCGTAATAATGCAAAAAAAGACATACGCGAGTAAAATTTACTTCACAAAGTCAGTAAGTCTAAGCGCATGCTCTCTGATTCAAACTTGGCACGGGTGGAGCAGATGAGAGCAGCTGAACATTTCCTCACACAGACTGATGTGATATTTACAAGGTAAGTTACATTATTTGTTTATTGATCAATTTGGATTCGTTTGCAGAAAGGTATAGAGCTAATGTCTGCAGTTTTGGTGGTTAAAGAGAATGCCCGAAGTGAGTGAGTTAGCTAAAGCTCCGATTAGCATAAGCATATTAGCAAACAACATCTGTGTCTAAAACAACTGAGCTGCATTCTAAATATAATCTACGGAAAAGTATAATATACAGTAAACTTTAAGATGATTTTTTTTACTTATACGAGTGTCCAAGCATATCGGTAAATTGCAATAAGGACATAATTAACCGAACATTAAAGTTACCCTCCCTGCTGTCTGCACTATAAATTCGAGTTATCTTAGATTGGACAGCCTCAGAACTCATTTGAGCCCAGAATGATAAGTTACCTGAGCCCTGAGAGGCCAAAACATGACGTAGAAAGATGTATTTATTAATCCATCCACAATAACATATGCAAATATACTCCTTATTAAACTGTAGTGATATATATTCTACTAACATTACTGAGTATGTTCAGGCAGCCTCTATACATGTGAACATTTATTGCTGATAATTGAAGAGTCCAAAATAAATTACCTGATCAAATTTTAAATCAGTAATATCATTGTATGTTAATTTAATTTTCTGACATTAACATTTCTAATATGTTTAACAGATTTCTCTCACCATTCAAGCTCATGCAAGGTAAGTTGGATAGCACATTTATAGATATACTAATGTAATCAACGTGTGTGTGTGTGTGTGTGTGTGTGTGTGTCTGTGTGTTTGTTTTAAGGTATAGAAGGACAGATTTCAAGACTTTTCAAAGTGAAATGAGGACACTGTGGTATAGGAGGACATTTTGCTGTCCTCATAAAATAAACCCTCTAAAACCTTTTCTCAGCGTGTTTTAATACCTAAGAAGTGGTTTTCTAAAAAGTCTTTTCATACCAGAAACCTGACAAATTGTGTAAATCTGTGTGTCCGCCACTGCCCCCTATCGGTTGTTGTGGTCCCTGCATGCCCCACACACAAGCGCGGGTAATGATACACAAGCGCGCGTAATTATACACAAGGCGGGAAATCAGACGCTAATTCAACACTGCGCATGCTCATATCAGCATTAGTCATTTTCATTGGCTGGATGGAGGGTGTTACGTCTGTGAACAGCTGATTCATATTCCCGGAAGATCAGGAAGCGCACGCTGTGGAGAGCAGGTAAGAGATCTATTACAAAAACAATAACAAAGCTTTTTAATAGATATGAATGATAAGTTTTATGTATGGATATGGTATTTAGCAGACGCTTCAGTGCACAGCCACATACAAAGAACGACAATATACAGTTGAACTCGACAGTAAAACGAGTCATTTCATAAACTCATGGCTTTTTAAATATTGGCAAATGGTAAAAATAAAATGTTTAATCGATTTGTTTTAAATATCCATGAAATGTAGACAGCTTAGTAGGACAAGGACTTGTGTTGTGCCATCTCATGCTATGTATTTACGTTATAATTTTATTTACCTTATGTTTTGATTTTTTTTGTGATATTATACAGTAGTTTTAATTAGCACTATGTGTATATATCAATAAATATATCAATAAATAAAAAAATTATATATATTATATATAATTATAATTATATATTTTAGTCTTGGAGTGTTTCAAATTTTAGATTTTTTATTTTTATTTTACATTTTGTCATTCGAGTGACCAAGAACATACAAATTTTGGAGTGTGATCACATATCAATGATGATAATAATAAAAAAAAAAAAAAAAAATATATATATATATATATATATATATATATATATATATATATATATATATATATATATATATATATATATAAACACACATACACATACGTGCATACACCGATACATACACTCAAGAAAAGAATGGCTTTGTCAAAAATAACAATATATATAATTGCATTGTATTAATTTGCACACTTGTAGTTGTATTAGTAAAGCCTATTGCATTTCTAAGAGATCTAAAGCCTGGTTTCACAGACAGGGTTTAGACCAGGGATCACCAACCCTGTTCTTGGAGAGCTACCATCCTGCACATTTCAGTTGCAACCTCACAACACCTGTCTGTAATTATCAAGTGCTGTTTCAGGTCCTAATTAATCAGTTTCAGGTGTGATCAGGGTTGGCGCTGAAGTCAGTTTTAGGCCTTAGTTCAATTAGGAATTAGCTTTTATAAATGTGCCTTAGAAAAATACATTACTGGTGTGCATCTTGAAATGAAACATCGAAACTGACATATTTTAAGATCTGTCAGTGAAAATTGCTTTCAGTTAAAACATGCATTTTAGTCTGGGACTAGCTTAAGCCTTGTCTGTGAAACTGAGAGCTAATGTTTTAGGGTATTAAAGATTAGACCCTTGTGTCCATCTGGTTCTCTGTGTATGTCTCCTCACAGAACTCAAGATATATTGATATACTGACAGCAGGGAAATGTCATGTGAATATCCATGCTATCAGTGAGATGTGATGTTGTGTTGTTGTTTAAATTTTTGTTCTTAATTTCCTTAGCAGATTCTGTCATGCCACGGAGAACTACTCCCCTTCAGCATGCCATTAATCACATCCTTGCAGGAAGAGACAAGAATTCAAAGTTAGAGCTCAAATATATGAATCCAGTTAAAGGTGAGTGACTTTAGCTGTTTCCATCCACCTATTTTTATGTGCATTTTGCATATGAGCATAAAAAACTGGTTGATGGAAACACCATGATGAGCACAAATTTTGAAAATGCACATAAACACATAACTGAGTAGAATAAACTTTTTATTCAATAAGAAAAGATGCGCATAAATTTTGAATTTACCTTTGCTTTGACATGGACCAGTAGCTAGAGTATACTGTGTTCCATGGAGCATCACATTTGCAGTCTATTTAGTAGCTGTGGTTGAAATGTTCTCCATTCAGTATGGATGGTCTTTACTAACCATGGTGTCCCCCCAACACGTGTATTTTCCTGTGTGTGCCACACACTGGGACTTCATCAGTGGAAGAATCAGGGTTAGAGCATGGATGTCATCACAAGTCCAGAGGACAGTGTCCTTCCATACCTTAAGTTTGTTTGTGTCACGTGTGTGTGTGTGAGACAGACAAATTCAAGGTATGCAAGGACACTGTCCTCTGGACTTGTGATGACATCCATGCTCAAACCCTGATTCTTCCACTGATGAAGTCCCAGTGTGTGGCACACACAGGAAAATACACGTGTTGGGGGGACACCATGGTTAGTAAAGACCATCCATACTGAATGGAGAACATTTCAACCACAGCTACTAAATAGACTGAAAATGTGATGCTCCATGGAACACAGTATACTCTAGCTACTGGTCCATGTCAAAGCAAAGGTAAATTCACACTCTCTCAATCACAGCAGCTCCCTAATGTGTCCACATTCAAAGGTACTGTTAAAATTGGCTCCCTAAGGCTACTGAAATTGTTGTATTCTGTGTTGCGAATTTTGCTGTTGTATTTGGTGAATTATTTAAAATAGGCTTATTTATTAATTTGGCCTACTGTTACTTCAAACATGTTTGAATTTTTTTATTGCCTACCGTCCTTGTTGTGTAGTTGATACTATAGGTATACAAAACCGTTTGATGGAAACGCCATGATGCGCATAAATTTTGAAAATGCATATAAAAAACACATAACTGAGTAGGATAAACTTTTTATTCGATAAGAGAAGATGTGCTTAAACTACGATGGAAACACTTTTACCACACAAATTCCAGTGTGCGCATTAAAAAAGGTCATGTGATTTTGTTATAAGAGATCATGTGGTGATAAAAATGTGTGTGAATGGATAAACCAGCAGGCTGAGCACATTGTAAAACATCTGAAATGCTGTTTTGGTCATTTTAAAATGCCTTAACCATTTCAGTATTAGTGTTATTATATTATTAATGACCTCCAGAATCAAGAGCATCTGTGCTCCTCATCTGACACCTTTAAACACCATTGTGCGTTCACTGCGTGTCAGGATTGCCTTCTGAGGCACAAGTCATTTATTAGATGAAGAAAAGATTGGCGCAGATTTTCGTATCACAGCAAATTCAGTTTTTACTGTTAATATCTGGCGCCAGATAATCAGGAAGTGACGATTTTGTTCGCTTTGACACGTTGGATGGAAACGATGCTTTATTTGCATGTCTTTTAATGCGATAATCCAGTTTTGCGCATAAAGTTCATTCGCATTTTTGGATGGAAACATAGGTAGTGACACACTGCAGGCTAGACTGAGGGGTTACACATGACTGGATCTTGAATGGATATTATGGCCAGTGGTTTTCAGTCTATGATTATTAATTGTACAAACATTAATATAAAATTGTTAATAGTATTTTAATAATATTTTAGTTAATAGTGGGCCTTTCTGTTGCTGTATTCTACACCTGGACCAGTATTTATTATTCCTAACCCTGCTTGAATTATCAATCCCTGGTGAACACCGTGGTCTTGCAAAGCACTGTGCCTTCATGTCCTGTGTTCTTTTCAACAGACACAGAATTGAGAGCAGAGAGTCAGTCATCCAGTCCCTCACTAAACTGAGCATGAGGTCAGTTTAAATTCAGCTGTTTATTATAGGATGTATGAATGTTTAGTTTCCTAAGGGACATGTTTATCAGTTACATTGCAAGTACAGCCTGAAATCTTTGTTGGTACATATATTCATCTTTTAACATTTGTGTTTGATTGTCTAAATCAGGTTTGAGTGAGGGTGTCCCTCTTATACCAGTTGATGGCTGTTCATCTCTGTATATTGCTGTTCTTTTTTTAGGTGCATTGTGTCTGAGGTCAATGTGGCACTTCATCTGCCAAAGAGGAATTTGGAGAAGTTGGTGTCCAGCACCAGGAAGTGTCACCCGCTGTTGTTCTTCACAGAAGTTACCAGTGGTCAGTTAAGTTTTAAGTAAATGTTCTTTTCAACTTCAGGAAATGCATGGCATGCCTAAAGGTTTACTGCATGAAAAACATGTCAATATCAGACATTTGTAGATGATTATTTTGTATCTTAATGGATATTTTGAGTAGATTTTTGTCTGTCAGGGATGTGAGTTGAGCATGTTATGCCTATATGTGGTTTTATGACTTGAGGAAAGCCAAGCACTGAATCTCCCTGTGTTTTCATGTACAGAGGCCAAATCAAGATCAGCGTGTCAGTCACCCAGAGCTGCGACTCTGCTTGTGAGGTGAGTTTGAATTTACCTTTGCTTTGACATGGACCAGTAGTTAGAGTACTGTGATGCTCCATGGAACACATTTTCAGTGTTTTTAGTAGCTGTGGTTGAAATGTTCTCTATTCAGTAGGGATGGTCTTTACTAACCATGGTGTCCCCCCAACACGTGTATTTTCCTGTGTGTGCCACACACTGGGACTTCATCAGTGGAAGAATCAGGGTTTGAGCATGGATGTCATCACAAGTCCAGAGGACAGTGTCCTTCCATACCTTAAGTTTGTTTGTGTTACGTGTGTGTGTGTGAGACAGACAAATTCAAGGTATGCAAGGACACTGTCCTCTGGACTTGTGATGACATCCATGCTCAAACCCTGATTCTTCCACTGATGAAGTCCCAGTGTGTGGCACACACAGGAAAATACACGTGTTGGGGGGACACCATGGTTAGTAAAGACTATCCATACTGAATGGAGAACATTTCAACCACAGCTACTAAATAGACTGAAAATGTGATGCTCCATGGAACACAGTATACTCTAGCTACTGGTCCATGTCAAAGCAAAGGTAAATTCACACTCTCTCAATCACAGCAGCTCCCTAATGTGTCCACATTCAAAGGTACTGTTAAAATTGGCTCCCTAAGGCTACTGAAATTGTTGTATTCTGTGTTGCGAATTTTGCTGTTGTATTTGGTGAATTATTTAAAATAGGCTTATTTATTAATTTGGCCTACTGTTACTTCAAACATGTTTGAATTTTTTTTATTGCCTATCGTCCTTGTTGTGTAGTTGATACTATAGGCATTTTTGTCTTGTTTTGTTTTTAGACAATGAAGAAATGTTGGCTTCTATGACTTTTGCATCACCTCACCTCTCCGTGACTGCAGCTCAAGCTATAATCTCAATAGCTATGTTTCCATCCACCTATTTTTATGTGCATTTTGCATATGAGCATAAAAAAACGGTTGATGGAAACGCCATGATGAGCACAAATTTTGAAAATGCGCATAAATTTTGAATATGCACATAAAAAACACATACCTGAGTAGGATAAACTTTTTATTCGATAAGAGAAGATGTGCTTAAACTATGATGGAAACACTTTTACCACACAAATTCCAGTGTGCGCATTAAAAAAGGTCATGTGATTTTGTTATAAGAGATCATGTGGTGATAAAAAATGTGTGTAAATGGATAAACCAGCAGGCTGAGCACATTGTAAAACATCTGAAATGCTGTTTTGGTCATTTTAAAATGCCTTACCTTTTCAGTATTAGTGTTATTATTTTATTAATGACCTCCAGAATCAAGAGCATCTGTGCTCCGCGTCTCACGCCTTCAAACGCCACCACACGTTCACTACATGTCAGGATTGCCTTTTGAGGTGCAAGTCATTTATTAAATAAAACGAAAGATTGACGCAGCTTCTCCTACTGCAGCAAATTCAGTTTTTACTGTTGATATTTGGCACCAGTTAATCAGGAAGTGACGATTTTGTTCGCTTTGACTCGTTGGATGGAAACGCAGCTTTATTCGCACGTCTTTTATGCGATGTTCCAGTTTTGCACATAAAGTTAATTCGCATTTTTGGATGGAAACATAGCTATTGATTTGCCCAACATATCTCATGTAATGAGCTGGGATCTCTGGATTCATTAGACTATATTAAAAATGTTTGATAGTTAGAATTTTTGTTAGAAGCTTAACTTGTCATCTCTATTCATTGTGACTAGGAATGGAACTTTATAAAAATTTCAAATCACGATTATGGTGACCCAAATTATCATGATTATCATTATTATCACGATTTAGTTAAAAATGAGATGAAAGTGTTTAAAAAGAACGGAAATTTCACTCACTGAAAATGATCAGTCACCTTTATTTATGAAGCACTTTAACGATACAAATTGTGTCAGCACTGAACAGAATCTAACAGTGTCTAATAGAATACAGCGTCAGTAATGTATAATGAAGAGATTAACCCTCTATTTTCAGTTTAAGATACTTCATTACTGAATGCGTCATCAGTTCGGTTTTCATATGATCAGTGTCATCAAATCAATGATAATTGCAAGAAATTAAGTGTCCCCAACTAAGCAAGCCAGGGGCACATATCATTTGTTGATCAACAAACCAAAATCGGAATAAGTGTTTATTTTCTAAATAAATAAATAAAACAGTAAAAATTATGAGGACCACATTAAATACTATTTGTTGTGTTGTCTGCAATGAAATACAAGTCAAAGTCAATTTAGAAATCACTACTTTTTTTATTTGCGTTTTTTATACAGTCCCAACTATTTCTGATTTGGGGTTGTAATACTACTATAATTGTTACTATAGCTTTTTGTGATCTTGTCTGGACAGTTGTTTTGTACACTGTACAAAATGAATGTATAGGCAGGTTGCATTTAAAACATTTAACCTCAGTTCAATATTTCCCTTTAATTATTTATGTGGTAAAAAAAAATCTGTGTAACAAGTGCAAAATTAAAATACCATATTATTCCTTAAATGTCACCCTGGTCTTGTCTGAACTTGTTAGTTCGTCTTTGGCTCAAAGCTGCTTGCTGCAAACTTTTCTTCTTGGAAGATTAATATTATTATTTCCCAGATGTAGTTTTAGTATGGAGGTCCACTTGCCTTGCTTTTGTAAATTTGAAGTGTTTGCCCCTATAGCAGCAAATTTGTTCTTCCATGTTCTGCAGACAGGGTGATCATACTCTATTAAGTTTCCCTCAGGACTTTTGTAAAAGCCAAAATATGACCACACCTCAGATTTGGTCCTTTCAGAAGGCTCAAATCTCCCAGTGCTGTCACTGCCTTCTGCTATTTCTTCTCATTAAAAAATAAACGTTACATGCTGCCACTGCGTTTGCATCAGACTGATGCTGGCTGGATAGGATAGGATTTATTTATTTTATTTTTAATATATAATATATTATTTTCATATTTTTCTTTTTTTAATAAAAAATTCTTTTTTTTTTTGTTTTTAGATGACCATGGGGAATGCTGCCTGTGTTCACCTTCAACTTCTGGTTCACCTCATCTCCCTGACTTGGTTACTCAAGGTATTATTAAAATGCAGTGTCATGTCCATCACTAGGCACACTTGCTAATGTGCATTCAACACATTAATAATATAAAGCATAACATTTAATGTGTATTTATATAGTACATTTTAAAGAAGCAGGATGTATTTTGTTGTTTTAACAAGTCTAAAGCTGGATTTATACTTTCTCTTGGCGCTGCACCTCTGCTGACTGCACATGCACCTGACGAAATCGACTAGGCTTTTATACTTGATGCGTTCGCCGTTGTGATTATATATTTTAAAACGACAGGGGGGCGGTCAAAAGAAACTGACCGTAAAGTCAGACGGATAAACGGAGAAGTAGGAAGTTTCCGGAACTACGTCATATCATTCGAGATTTTTAAACTAATTATTTTTATTGTTTTTATAAATTATTTTAATGATTATAAGGATTTTTGTAAGCATTCAAGATATTTTTTAATCAAACTTTGATGCATCACTTGCTTTTGTTCATGTCTCGGACAGTTCTACCTATTAAAGTTTATTAAAATATTAATGACAACAGAACATGAGCTGCTCTACAAATATATTTTTCGTTATGGAAAGAATAAAACTTATTGAAAATACAGACGTTTTTTAGATTTATCCCGCTCCACAATTCACACATTACTGTCTGGCTAGTTTCTGTCATATACTTATGCTAAAAAGGCAATAATGGTCCAACATTCCTGACCAATTATCATCAATAAAGCCTAGAAAAACAGGCATCAGTATACTGTAAACTGATGGGTTCAAATATTGCTTTCCAGTTATCAAAAAGGTAATGATTCGCACTCATCAAGTAATTGCTTCGTGTTTTTATTTTTACATTCTACGGGTGACTCAAAAAACACAAACGTTTCGGCACAATGCCTTCCTCAGTGTGTAACAATCCTCTTACTCCACCCTTTTATCCCACAGTCAATCACATTGCGTCATTAGACGACCACTCCAAAACAATCTCATTTTTATTTCAACATTCCATGATTAACCACATAAGGACTATTTACCTTCACATTCAAAAACATCATTCTACAAAGAAACAACACCTCAATTATCATCGTATGCCAAGTGTACATCAATACATTGTAAATCCGACAGTCCATAACATTAAAAAATACATTTGACAATCATTCAATGATTAAAGACAATCTTACGTTCACCTCAACACACGTAACTAGGCACACAAAAAAAATATATTTACCCTCACCTTCAAAAGACACCATTTCACAGGCAAACAGCATATTTACATCAATACAATGAAATTTCGACAGTTCAAAACATTAACAAATACATTTGTTATATTGTATCAATTATCTAGATGGCTGTTTGATGATTACCCACAGTTCCTTTTTTCATTTCAAGAATCATAATTAAGCATACGAGAAATACCCTTACCTTCAAAGACATTTTATAAAATGGCATATCCATTATCATTATTCCCTTATTCATGTCTACGTCAATACCGTGTAATTTCGACAATTCAAACATATTAAAAATCCATTTTCATCTCATTATTTGTGTCACTATAACTTCAAAATCCATGATTCCTAATATTATAGCTAAACAGACTGTTAAAGAAACACAAAGTCTAACTCATTCATTCCTCTTGGTGCAAGTGATTTTAATTTATGAATCCAGAACGCTTCTCTTTGTAACCATCTTTATTTAGATTACCTCCTCTGTGATTTCAAATACTTCTTCAATTCCTATGCATTCTTGTTGTTTAACATCACCAAATTTCTAATATAAATACTACAGGCTGGCTTGTAACACTTGATGTGACTTCCTTGTATACGAATATATCGCACGAAGCAGGTTGGATGCATTAATTTTATTGTACTAACAATGATGAGAGATTACCAACACAATATATACTAGATCTCACAAAAATGATTTTAACCAAAAATTATTTTCTGTTTGAGAAAGACTTTTATCTACAAGTACCAGGGACAGCCATAAGTACTCCATTGGCACCAAATTATGCAAACTTATTTATGGGAAAATTTGAACACTATTACATTTATAATGATAATCCATTCCAATCGAACATTAAAGTTTGGATGCGATATATAGACGATTGTTTTATGATATGGTCGGGCACAGAACAAGAATTAGACTCATTCACAACTTTTATAAATTCAAAAATTCCTTCTATTAAATTCATGACAGAAAAGAGTACAGATTCAGTAAATTTCCTGGATGTAAAAGTAAGTAGAGTAAATAAGACATTACAAACTACAATATATCGAAAACCAACGGATAAAAACACGGTATTATCTATGGACAGTTACCATCCAGTCCACATAAAACGGAGCTTACCAGTGAGTCAGTTACATAGACTGAAACATAATAGTACTGCAGAAGAGTTTGATACACAGAAAAACACACTATTTCAAAGATTTCGTTTAAGAGGATATCCACAAAGTTGGTTGAATGATGCACTAGGTAAGGTAAATGAACTACAACGACAAGATATTTTAAAAACAGTAAAACCAACTTAGAAATCAAAAGAGTTTTCAGTAAATTGTACATTAACATACAACGAACATAGCAAGTTTATTAAAATCAACGATCCATAAACATTGGCATATATCTTCTGACGAATCTTTAAATAATAAATTTCAATATAATCCATTATTTACTTTTAAGAGATCCAAAAATTTGTTAATTTGATAAGGTGAAAGGAATTTTTAAATCCAACAACAGGTAAAAATATTAAAATAAAAACATGTATTACCTGCTCTACTCGCAATATAGTCTACATGTTAATGTCCGTGCCAAAAAAATAAATATATATATATATATATAATGTATGCAAGTCTTCACGCCAGTTAAAGTTGCGCATTAGCGAACATAAATCAAGCATACGACGACAAGACATAACTTCGGCAGTAGCAAGACACTTTATAGATTTTGGACATGATGTTAAACAACAAGAATTGCATAGGAATTGAAGTATTTGAAATCACATAGAGGAGGTAATCTAAATAAAGATGGTTACAAAGAGAAGCGTTCTGGATTCATAAATTAAAATCACTTGCACCAAGAGGAATGAATGAGTTAGACTTTGTGTTTCTTTAACAGTCTGTTTAGCTATAATATTAGGAATCATGGATTTTGAAGTTATAGTGACACAAATAATGATATGAAAATGGATTTTTAATATGTTTGAATTGTCGAAATTACACGGTATTGACGTAGACATGAATAAGGGAATAATGATAATGGATATGCCATTTTATAAAATGTCTTTGAAGGTAAGGGTATTTCTCGTATGCTTAATTATGATTCTTGAAATGAAAAAAGGAACTGTGGGTAATCATCAAACAGCCATCTAGATAATTGATACAATATAACAAATGTATTTGTTAATGTTTTGAACTGTCGAAATTTCATTGTATTGATGTAAATATGCTGTTTGCCTGTGAAATGGTGTCTTTTGAAGGTGAAGGTAAATATATTTTTTTGTGTGCCTAGTTACGTGTGTTGAGGTGAACGTAAGATTGTCTTTAATCATTGAATGATTGTCAAATGTATTTTTTAATGTTATGGACTGTCGGATTTACAATGTATTGATGTACACTTGGCATACGATGATAACTGATGTGTTGTTTCTTTGTAGAATGATGTTTTTGAATGTGAAGGTAAATAGTCCTTATGTGGTTAATCATGGAATGTTGAAATGAAAATGAGATTGTTTTGGAGTGGTCGTCTAATGACGCAATGTGATTGACTGTGGGATAAAAGGGTGGAGTAAGAGGATTGTGTTACACACTGAGGAAGGCATTGTGCCGAAACGTTTGTGTTTTTTGAGTCACCCGTAGAATGTAAAAATAAAAACAACATGAAGCAATTACTTGATGAGTGCGAATCATTACCTTTTTGAATAATAGTATTGACTTGATTAACGCACCAAAAAGTTTCCTTAAACCGCGAGCGCGCAGGGCAAATTTCATTATTTCCAGTTATCAAAGAAATTATTTGTTCCTTAATTTTAGTTTTGTAACTATATTAAATTGTTTAAAATTCTAAATTGTAACATACATCAGTGTAAAACCTGTAAATGGTGGAAAAACTGTAATTTTGTACCTGGGTCTCCACTTTTGCATGGCCTCTTTTGGCTTTAACAAACTTATCCCTCAGGTTTTTCCAATCTTGTCCTCCTTTCCCACTGCTGTTGTAATTTCCAGCCAAGAATTGGCGATCACCTTGTTATCTCGATGATCACGGATCATAAATATGTCTGTACAGTTGTTCTGTTTCAGACAATCTTTTAAAAGCGTTACATATTCAACTCAAATCAAATGCGGCGCCATGCGAACTGTTCGCTCGAGTCTCGTGCGCTCCGCCAGCCGAAATCATGTCGCGCGAATCTCTGCAAACACAGCGATGTCACATTCGCTGCGCGCGAACTAGCGGACGCGTCGAGTATAAACCAGACTTAATGAAATGTCTTGTCAATGAAAATAATCAAACTTGATTTTTAGCACATCTAAATCCAACAACTCACATTTTGTTTTTTTGTTTTTTATTGTTCAGGTTTCCATGTTTCATCAAGGCGGTGTGTGAAGGGACCAAGGTCTGAGGAGGAGATACAAGCTGTGATAAGGTCTTTTATTGAAAATAGTGTCACTGTCACCAATGAGCAGTGTCTGAAGGGCCAAGAAAAGCAAAAACTGAGCTTTTTGAAAACACTGGAGAGGCCGTTTTCATTTTTAAAACGCTGCTGCTCCGTGTTAGTGTGGATGGGGGATAACAGAGACATCGGAAAACTGATTGGGGCTTTTTGCTCAATATTAAGTAGCCTACAAAGTTCAGTATTACATCCTCTCCTTGTAGCCTCAGAGACTTCAGACTTCGCAAGTTTGATATGAAAAACAAACTCCCGATGACACGTCGTCGGGTAAATTTCTAAAGGAAACAGTGTACTTTATAACCTCATTCACATCATCCTGGCTATGGTGTTTCACTTTCTTAACAATAAAATGAAAACATGATATAAGGAACTGCCTATTTTCATTTTAATATTAACTTAACAGACACTAAAAATGTTGAGGCGTTGTGTAGTCTTCACCGTATGCATATTTATAACAAAACGGAGCCGCTAACATAACTGACTCCTTTCATTTTCAGTGAAAATACGAAACAGCCATTCAACACATCGTCACCTTGGAATTATAAGGTTCTATCTGCGTTCTGAATGATTTTTAGATATTGAGCTTTAAGTTTTTGCATTCCATAGCAAACAGTATGTGTGTAACATTTGTTTTTTAAATAAAAAGTCTTAATGTAAACAAATAAAAAGACATCCCATAATGTAAGTAAGTGGTCAATTAATAAGAATATGTCAATAACTCAATTTTGACAAAAATGTCAGATAGAACCTTATAATTCCAAGGTGACGACATGTGTTGTGTGTTAATAATGTCAAACGTACATTATTATTTTCATAAATCTTAGCTTAAATGCAGATGAGTTTAGTGTAGTAGTCAAACATAATGAAATCAACTAATGAGCTAAATATTATTTGGTGAGACCACAGCAAGTTGCAATCCTATTCATGGTCTCCACAAAACAACAAAAGAGCAAGCATCAGTCAAGTGTACTGTATAACATCAGTTCTGGCAGGTAACGTTAGTCAAGCTTGCATCAGCTGACTGTTATCTCATCATGTCTACCTATAGGAATATGACCTCTATCACAGCATACATATATTTAGCGCCTCAGTATTATCATCTGCTATCGCGTTCTTCAGAGCTCATTTACTCTCCTCCACTTGTTCTACAGCTCTTCCTCTTGTTCAGTCAGGATTTATTATTCCAATTCTCCTTGAATCAGTCTAAAGTCTAAATTCCTGAATTATTTTGTACATTTATTACCAACATATGATATCTGCAATACATTATGTTGGTTCAGTTCTGCTTAATTTTAGGGGGGTTATTACTGGTTTCCCTGCTCTGTATTCATGGAGTTCTTACCCAGAACAGAACCATATCACCAATCCAAACTACAGGTGCTGGTCATATAATTAGAATATCATCAAAAAATTGATTTATTTCACTAATTCCATTCAAAAGTAAAACTCGTAAATGTATGCATTCATTCCACACAGACTAAGTATTGATTGCTGTGCATGCTCATACATTTCATCTTCATACTTTTCAGTTGGCCAACATTTCTAAAAATCCTTTCTTTGTATTGGTCTTAAACAAGGCTTGACATTAACACCCGCCAAATGCGGGTAGATTTCAGCTCTGGCGGGTAAGGCAGCCGCTCCCACTAGCCACTTTGGCTGGATGAAAGACAGTTTTAAGTTGTAGTTCTTAAAAACAGGGTTCGACAATAAGGGTGTCATCTTAGAAATGTGATCTTAAGAGTCGAGAAGCAGCACGGCTGACAAAAATAAGCAGGTGAATACCGAATGAGAGGATGATTACTCACGCGTACAGGTGATGTGATGCATGCGACTGTTAAAAGCGCACGCGCAATTGTTAAAAGCGCACGCGCTCCTGTTTAATTGCGCGAAGCAACTGTGTGTAGAGGAAATGCAACTAGTGCGATCGGTTGTCTTTGAAATAGACTGGACAAAAAGTGATGCTTGTGCACCCACAGCCCTGCTGCTTTCAAGAGCTCAAGATTGAAAAAAAAAAAAATAATAAAATATATATATATCTATATCCTTTTGTAAGCAGAGCGGTCACTGATTTTGTTTTAATTATTCTTTAAACAGATTATTAACAGGCCTAACATTAACCATGTGCGCGTGATTATCCTTTCATTATCGCACATGGTATGTTTCACCTGCTTTCTTTTACTTACAGTTATTTTTGTTAATATAGTTTAATTATCATCCTTTACAATAACATTGCTTTAATATGAGATTAACTCCCCGTTTATGTGTAGTTAACTGCTGATCTGGGACCTTTAGCCAGGACAGATTACTGTGCATATTTTAAATACATAACAATAGATCTTTTTAAAGGTCCAATTTTTAAAAAAGAAAGGTTTTGTTGAATAAAAAGTGCATGTATGCAGCTATATGTTGCTTGTTTTCATAAAATTAAAATGTGGGGCTAAGAAATAATCATTTCTTTTTGGTGTGGTGAGAGATAAATTTGGTAACTCCTTCATTGTGAGCCCTAAAAAAGTCATGTGAAATAACTAATTCAATGCGACACAACACATTTGCTCATGCACAGTAAGCAAGCTCATACACAACACACACAAAAAGTGAAATGAATAAGGAGGCATGTGGACATAACACATCTAAATCAAGTCATTTTAGCATGTCAAAGTCAAATTTATTTATATAAAGCATATTTTCCAAACAACAAAATGTGGCTAGTGAAAATGGCAAGTGGCTAGTAATGTTGGAAATCTACTAGCCACAGTGGCTGGTGTTAAAAAACGTTAGTCAAGCCCTGGTCTTACTCATTTTCTGAATTTGGGGTTTTCATTAGTTGTCATCAAAATTAAAAGAATTAAACACTAGAAATATATCAGTCTGTGTAAAAGGAATGTAGACATTATACAAGTTTCACTTCATGAATGAAATTAGTGAAATCAACTTTTTGAAGATTTTCTAATCATATGACCAGCACCTGTATATGCTGATAGTCAATTAATCATCTTTAAAGATGATTTAAAGATAAAGTGGTCCTAGCAAAGCTAATGAACTCTGATAGAGATCCTTTTTAAAACTGTAGGTTTTATCATACCCTCATTTTATGTATTTTGTGACAATATCCCAAAGTAGATAAGCATGTTTTTGAAGAGTGGTAAGGAGCAAGCGTGATTTAGTTCTATTTGGAGAAATGAGATTCCTTTATCCATGTTGTTGTTGTTAAAAGTCCAGGCCACTTCTAAAGGTAGATTTTATGGGCTATGGACCAGTCAAGTGTATCGTGTTTCATCAGAAAGTGAGAGAAGGGATTGAACTGGTTTCTCTATACTGCATTTATTGTCAAACATTTTTTACCAGTGATAATATTCAATCAAGTGGAATAATAGATTTACTCTGAAACAGCTCTTTTCTCAGGTCATGTATGATCCGGTGCAGTGGGCAGTGGCAGACTCTGGACACACAGATCGTAGTGTGGTTGTGAAACATGATTGCAGGTTGGCAGTTAGTTTGGGACATGGAAAAACTCCACAATACATGCGCTGATGGGGTTGAGTTTGTCCTTGTGGATGTTTTAATGACTGTTGGCCAACCTGTTAGTAAATACCATCAGATTAGAGCTGTGTTTTTTTCTGTAAACTTTTGACAGAAGTATACATAATTCAGCCTGACAGAATTTGATTGGAGGTACTGATGTTTTCTAGATGGAGAAATGTAGAATAGAGTTTTTTTTCCTCCTTATGTACATTTAACTGCAAAGTATTTACCGATGTGAAGAGTTATTTACAACTTATGCACTAAATTTTAATGCACAGCAGCGGTCAACAGAGAAAACAAAAATGACCTCTTAATGTATTATTATTATTATTATTATTATTATTATTATTATTATTATCTGCCTTGTGTGTATGGTGAAGTGGCCTTACACACCATGTGTCCTTTCAAACCAGGTTATACTTGGTGTGTGTGTGTGTTAGGGATGTCCCGATACAACATTTTAACTTCCGATACGATACCGATATTGCAGCCTTCAGTACTAACCGATACCGATACAAATCCGATATAATAATCAGCACAAATCATGAATACTTCACTTTTACCTATTTCGTTGAGAGTAATGTATGAACGGCTAAATCATACATTAGATTTTTTTTTTTAAGAAGATAAGCATTTCCAGGGCTTGATGCTAACTTTTTTCAGGAGGAGGACATGCGCTCCTAAGTGGAAAAATTTAGGAGCACATTAAAGAATTTTAGGAGCGCAGTGAAAATGTATAAAATAAATAGTGTTTTTGCCTAATAAATGTACACGAGGAGATCTGTAAACAAAGCAGTGTCATTCATTTGAAAACGATAAGTACACTAGGTGTTATTTTACTGCAACAACAGCTTAAATGGTGTTTAATAATTATAATTTAAGCTGTATGGAGTTTAGCTAGTGGTCCACAGCAGGTCTGGGATCATATTGCTCTAATGAAGGCCTCTCTAAACTGATCTGAATCAAGTCTTCAGTTGTGGACATGCCTAGGCAGCTTCTTGATGAATTTTTCAATCCAGTTTCGAGCTGAAAAATCTCTTTCAAACTGGGCAGCAGAAATAAGGAGTTATTGTTATGAGTTAAGTTAATAAAAATGTGCAGTATGGTTGGTGCAAACATTCACATGATCAGATCTATTTAATCTGTGTTTGTATCATAAGATGAGTATGGCTGTATCAATGCTCCCAAACAAAACATTATTTATTTTATAATAATATATATTGTACATATTATCTTTAACATAGATATACTTTTCTCCACATCACATAAAATAATGTGACTTTTAAAATAAATTTTATTTGCATAATATATTGCACAGATTCCACCCTACTTCCCACATGGGAAATGTAAAGAAAGACAGAACTGCAAACTCCTGTGCAAAGCTGACACTGTTTATCTGAGCACTTTATCTTTCTGGGCTTTTAAAAGAAGAGTTAAATATGGGAATACCATACTTTCTTTTAAACTGTAATGGCCCTCAGCAACAGAATGATTTATTATTCTTATTTAACGGACAATTAAAAACAAAAATGTTTAGCATTAAACACCTTTTACATGACACTGTTTCTTTTCAGTGAGTTCAAGTCAAAAAATAAAATAAAAATAAAGAAATCCACTATTTGACTCCTATCCATGTGCACCACTGACAGGTCAAATCTGCTCTCTCTCTCTCATTTCACATTTTAGGTGCTTTATTGGCATGACAAATAACTGTACTCTCTCTCTCTCGTTCTCTCTCTCTTTCGCGGGCGCGCATATAAAGTAATGCAAAAACGCAGCTATAGAAAGCGAAAGCACAGTATATAATGAGCTGGATCAGTCTATTTAGTTAAAGGTTTTGTGCACAGGTCGCATCTCTGTGGGTCTGACTCAGCAGAGCATGCGAGTCTGTGGCGGTGTTCGTTTCTCGCGCACACAGAACCGGGCCGCTGAGGTAAAGTCTTTTGTGTGGGAAGCGCAGGTGTTGAATTGGGTATCGATCACACTGGATGCACCATGATATGCCATGACCGAATTGTAAACGTTTTCTATGAGGCTCGCACGATGTGCGGTACGCCGCCATTCGGTGCCTTGCGTTTCTTAGCAGCGTATACAAAACAATGTAAAGATCGCTTGACGTGAAGTAAATAAACCAGTATAGATGTGCCGATGTTGATAGCGTTAGCGCGTGCTACCGTCACAATAGATTTCTATCGTAATACACCATAACTTAGCGTGAAGAGCATGCTAAATTTGTAAGGGACTTTGCCAGCAAGCAGTGTTGTGATCACGTGGGCTTTGCACGCTGGCTCTGGACGCTGCTGGATAAAATAGCTGTAACGGAGTTTAGAGTGGAACAGACTGCTTATATCGGAGATTTTTTACGCAGTCTGATAAATTTATTTGGACTGATATCGGACCGATTTCCGATATCAATATCGGATCGGGACATCCCTAATGTGTGTATGGTGAACTGGCCTTACACACCATCTGTCCTTTCAAACCAGGTTATACTTGGTGTGTGTGTATGGTGAACTGGCCTTACACACCATCTGTCCTTTCAAACCAGGTTATGCTTGGTGTGTGTGTATGGTGAACTGGCCTTACACACCATCTGTCCTTTCAAACCAGGTTATGCTTGGTGTGTGTGTATGGTGAACTGGCCTTACACACCATCTGTCCTTTCAAACCAGGTTGTACTTTGTGTGTGTGTGTGTATGTATGGTGAACTGGCCTTACACACCATCTGTCCTTTCAAACCAGGTTATGCTTGGTGTGTGTGTGTATGGTGAACTGGCCTTACACACCATCTGTCCTTTCAAACCAGGTTATGCTTGGTGTGTGTGTGTATGGTGAACTGGCCTTACACACCATCTGTCCTTTCAAACCAGGTTGTACTTTGTGTGTGTGTGTATGTATGGTGAACTGGCCTTACACACCATCTGTCCTTTCAAACCAGGATATACTTGGTGTGTGTGTATGGTGAACTGGCCTTACACACCATCTGTCCTTTCAAACCAGGATATACTTGGTGTGTGTGTATGGTGAACTGGCCTTACACACCATGCGTCCTTTCAAACCAGGTTATACTTGGTGTGTGTGTATGATGACATCACTGACCTTATAAACCACACTGTCCTTATAGACGGTGTTATAGAAAAGTCCTTACAAACCACCAAAAAGTCTGAAAAAAATCCATATTTTATATCTCAGTTGTTATAAGAAAATCTTTTAATTTTAAGTTGTGTATAGGTTCCCTGATTTTTTTCATGATTTTTGATATGTTTTTTGTAGCTCTAGCACCACTGGAACCCAGTGTCCCCATAAACCTATGCCCAGTCTGATTTGTGCAAAATTTCAAAAATTGTCCCTCTATCCCGATAAACGGGTATGTGTGTGTGTGTGTGTGTGTGTGTGTCTGTGTGTGTGTGTGTGTGTGTGTGGTTGGCAAAAATAGTTGATTTGACTACTAAATTGTAAATGTGTTACATTTTATTTCATTTATCTTAGATCAGTAATGAGAACAAAAGCATAACCACAACCTCCCTGTAGCCAGCCTTTCTGCAAAAACTGGACTACATTTACCAGGTAAATATATACATTGCACATCCAATTTCCAGCTGCATCCTGACTTATTAGATATGCAGTTGTATGTAGATGGAGATTTACACTGTTACTGGTTAATGACCACTGAAGTTTACTTTTGTTTTAATCAGCAAGTTGAAGACAAGTGAGATGCCGTGATCCACTGCTTGCTTTCCGACCTGGGAGAATCATCTCAGGAGCTCATTGAAGACTCCCAGGTACATTAAAAATGTCTAAATTAGTTTTAACTTTGGATATGTAAGGTTCTTTAAGTGTTAAAAACATGTTAGTATTTTTATCCCCCAATTTTTTTAATTTTGGTTAACTTTTAAAAACTTTAATCACTTTATGCAACAGAGCACAGGTCTCTAACATCAATACAGTCTATTATATCATAAAGCAAGAGGTAACACTGATAACATTGCAACTAACTTTACAGTATTTTAATCACTTTGCACTTATTTGTGTATTTGACAGAATCGTTGTGAAGATCATTGTACTGGACAGTACAGAAGAGGAAGATGCCAACATAGATGACCCCATCATTCTCTCTGAAAGGACTTTTTAAATTTGTTTACTGAGAAGTTTAATTCAAATTAAAGTACTGAATGAAAATGTCTGGCAGTGTTTTTAATTAAGAAACAGTTTAAATAAACATTTAAATATATTGCTATTTTTAGATTTATGTTTATCCAATATTCCCAGTTATCTTTTTTAGTTATCCTGAGTAAACTTTACTTCAAAATGTTAAATAAAATATGGTGATGAAATTTCATTCAAAAGTTTGAAGTAAAGTTTACTCAGGATAACTAAAAAAGATAACTGACAATATTGGATAAAAATAAATCTAAAAATAGCAATATATTTAAATGTATAACTTAAGTAAATTTTACAAACAAAAATCAATAAAATCTACTTAGAATTTCCCAAGTAAACTTAACTTAACATTTCTAATTAAATGTACTAATAATTATGGTTAGTCTTTTACTTGGCAAAGCTTTGAAGATTTACTAGCCTTTTCTGAGTGAAAAATATTTCCAAGCTTTTTTCAAGTAAACCCTACTCCTCATTTTTTACAGTGTATATGTCAAAAAACAAACAAATAAATAATTCAACTAATGCAGTATCCCAAAATGTGCATGGATGTAAACATAGGTATTGACATAAGTATAAGTAATATTATTTATCCATAAACTTTACTGAGGACATGGCAGCAATATGAGCCCCTGCTTTTTTACTTGTTTTCCTTGAAAATTCTTTATTTTGTTGTTTTTTTAATATATGTAATTTATCATTAGTAGTAGTATTAGTAGTAGTAGTAATTTTTGTTTACCCGCAGATTCATTAATTTGTATTTGTTACATATACATTGTTGTATGTATGTATATTATGACTTTTTATGTTGGTTCTTAAACTGACTTGTAACTCAAGCCGGGGGTTCGTCCGGAATGAGAAAAACAAATTCTGCTGGTACTCCTGGTCATTTAACTCCACTTCATGTGCACTAAACATCTCTGACCTCTGAGAAGAATGTTTAAACGTCAACAACACTGTTTACATCAACACCTGCAAGGCTTGACTCATCAGACTCCTACTTTGTGGGAAAGATTGTATCAAAAATATTGCTGTGCAGCTGTGGCAACACTCAGCTATTGGTTTAGAGCTACGATAATCCTACAATAGCTGTGAAAAGTTGATCTAAGATTAATGAAAAGACTGCTATGCATTTTTATTATTCATATTACTAAAATGCTCACAGATATACTTCGGCTGTTTGTTTGGATAAAGTCACTGGTTTGCCTGGCTGCTTGTTTTCCTTTGCTCATAGTCATGTTTGCTTGTTTGTTTCATTAATATCTTTTCTCTCGTGGCAAAATGGTGCATCAAGATTTTATACGTAACTATATATATTTTTTATGACCTCTTTGAATATTCCTGTTTAACAACAATGGGACATTTATATTTCACTAAGTGGAGATGTATCCACTTTGCCGGATGAGAAAGACATAATATGTAAGCTCACGCAACATTGGGGAACACGAATCGGACGAGATGTGCTGAACATTTCCTCGGCATGAATCAGAAACTAATTGAAAGCGGCTGTGAGCTTGTGAAATTAAGGCCAGATGTTCGATTCAAGTGATTCATTCTTTCAAAATTGCGGCAGGCTGCTAGACATTTGTGGTTTAGATTCACTCTTTTAGGATGTCAATGAAACATTCTTTACTTGGAAAAGTTCTTAAATATAAAGTATGTAAACAGTAAAAATGTATCTGTAAATTAACAGTTTTGTTTATCTTGAGTTTTATAGGTTTTTTTGGTCATTTATTTAAGCCTTTGAATTGCATTATGGGATCCTGATTTGTCCTCCAACAATTTGTGATGCTGACAAAAAAAGTGAAAAAGTGGCTTTTGTTGACATATTTAACTCACCGGCCACTTTATTAGGTACACCTGTCCAACTGCTCGTAAACGCACATTTCCAATCAGCCAATCACATTGCAGCAACTCAATGTATTTAGGCATGTAGACATGGTCAAGAGATCTGCTGCAGTTCAAAGCAAGCATCAGAATGGGGAAGAAAGGTGATTTAAGTAACTTTGAACGTGACATAATTGTTGGTGCCAGACGGGCTGGTCTGAGTATTTCAGAAACTGCTGATCTACTGGGATTTTCACACACAACCATCTCTAGGGTTTACAGAGAATGGTCATAAAAAAAGAAAATATCCAGTATCGCCTTGTTGATGCCAGAGGTCAGAGGAGAATGGCCAGACTGGTTCGAGCTGATAGAAAGGCAACAGTAACCACTCAAATAACCATTCGTTACTACAGGGGTATGCAGAAGAGCATCTCTGAAAGCACAACACGTCCAACCTTGAGGTGGATGGGCTACAGCAGCGGAAGACCCCACAGGGTACCACTCCTGTCAGCTAAGAACAGGAAACTGAGGCTACAATTCACACAGGCTCACCAAAATTTGAGAATAGATGATTGGAAAAAAATTGCCTGGTCTAATGAGTCTCTGAGATGCGACATGCGGATGGTAGGGTCAGAATTTGGCGTTAACAACACAAAAGCATGAATCCATCCTGCCTTGTATCAACGATTCAGACTGGTGATGGTGGTGGTGCTATGGTGTGGGGAATATTTTCTTGGAACACTTGGGGTCCATTAGAACCAATTGAGCATCGTGTCAACGCCACAGCCTACCTGAATATTGTTACTGACCATGTCCATCCCTTTATGACCACAGTGTACCCATCTTCTGATGGCTACTTCCTGCAGGATAACACGGCATGTCATAAAGCGTGAATCATCTCAGACTGGTTTCTTGAACATGAAAATGAGTTCACTGTACTCAAATGGCCTCCACAGTCACCATTTCAATCCAATAAAGCAGCTTTGGGATGTGGTGGAACAGGAGATTCGCATCATGGATGTGCAGCCGACAAATCTGCATCAACTGCGTGATGCTATGTCAATATGGACCAAAATCTCTGGGGAATATTTCCAGTACCTTGTTGAATCTCTGCCACGAAGGATTAAGTTCTGAAGGCAAAAGGGGTTCCAACCCGGTACTAGTAAAGTGTACCTAATAAAGTGGCGTGTAAGTGTACATTTTCTGTATTGGTGTTGTAAATTACTGTACAAAAGCTTGGTAATGAACTGCCAGTGCAATATATAGAGTTTATACAATACATTTTATTGCTTTTAACTACCAATAAAGTTGAATTTTCAACATCATAAGGTGACAGAGCACAGCTAAAGGTCCCATAATGCATAACTGTAAAAAATCCACAAATGAATATAAGATAAAGAAAATTAACCACAATAACAATAAAACCCATATTACTGTAGTAACCTGACTTTTCTTATTTTTCTTATGTGTATGTTCAACCTTTTATTACATAAAAATGACAAAACACAGAAGAGTTCTGAGTATTTCTGCCCCAAATTGCTGTAAGAATGAAATTTGACATTATATGCGATATAGATACTTTTGTATTCCATACATGTCTTTAAACCGTGTTCTAAATAAAAGCAACGGCGCACGATTGTATGAATTGTTTGCATATTAAAAGGAGTTTTTGTGCTAACCAACACCTGAAATTTATATTTTAGAAATGGCTTGTTTTTTTGCAGCTGAACAACAGAAAACTGACAATGATCACCTCAGGTACACCTCAGTGCTTTATTCAGTTTTAAATGCTAACAAAGTGAGTTTCATTTTACATGACATTTATTGCCGTACTACTGAAAGCAGCAGCAGATAGTTCATCTCAGATCTTAAAAATAAAATAAACCGTTTGCAATTGAACTTTAGAACTGTGACTCAGTGCAAGTCAACAAATATCAATGATTCAGCATGTACATTTAATAATGTTAAAGAGGTTTAATATGTAATTTTATCAAATTTCTGTTGTGCTTTATCTGGTGTTAACAGCCAAATTGCTTATCACTGCAAATCTCGTCATGTAGCGTATTGTTAGCAGTGGCGGTTCTAGAGAGGGGGGGGCAATCGAAGTCAAAACCGCCCAATCTGGCAACACTGACTGAGGCCACTTGCGCGCGCTCTCGGTGTTGCGCGCACTCGCTCTCTCTGTCAGTGACGGTGCTGCGCGCATCAGTTCCCTGCATTCGTCAAAAGTTAACCCCCAAATTGACACAGGTAATAAAAAGATTCAGTCATGTTCATGTTGTGAAAAACTATCAAAATGTCCACTGTTGATTATGTTAGACTGCTGTTTTCAATAGCGATTTGAACACTTTTAATATAGGAAGTCCTCGGCTATGCAGAGGCTATAATTAATCAGAAATTGAGTGTACATAGTTTTAGGTTAGGAAATGCAGTCTTGAATTTACAAACAGTCGGCAAGTACCGGAGAAAAGATGTAACACAATGATTACATTTAGTTTTCAGTCACGCTCATGTAAAGGTATAATATTCAACTCGTTTAGTTGTGCCTTCGTTCATTTTTGTTTTCAGTCGTGACATAAAGCACGAGTCTTCAAACACATGATTATTTACAACACGTTTTTAAACATAATAGTTAAATTTCTAATAACTACGTTTTTATCTTTCCCATGGTGACAGTCAGTGCAGAATATTTGAGTTATTTTGCAAGATTTTGCAAGTTGTATTCAGACAAAGTCCCTTTAAGTATTCTGTAGTCTTTAATTTAGATTAAAGTGTAATTTAAAGACTTGTTAACTAGGAAAATTTGAATAATTAGTCAAGTTATTGTATAACTGGTTTGTTGTGTAGACAATCAAAAAATACAGTAAATATTTCTTAAGGAGGCTAATAATACTGACCTTAAAATATGTCATAATTTATGTCAAAGTGTGCCCCCTAAAAGTACAAGTGGCTCCTGCCTGGCCCCCCCATTTACTCTGGTCTAGAACCACCACTGGTTGTTAGGACACGGGGTTACAATGTAACCTGCTCACCTAATGTTTTTAATTAATAACAACCTCATGTGGAACTCTGAATCTACATCTCATTTCGGAGGCTGCTACTGTCCACCGGAGGTCGCATTTTGGTCACGGTCACATGTTTTAAGAGCCTTGTTTCTGATTAAATGAATGAAAAACGTAGTTTTCCAACAAGGCAACCCGGGGTGCTGAAATATAATTGGCTAAAGTGGCATTGGGTGAGTTAAAGGGACCGAAGCAAAGACACTTCAGCACTGTTTTTCAAATAAACTGAAAAATTAAAGATGAAGGTTCACTTTTTTATTGCCAAGTGTGCTCACACACACAAGGAATTTGTTTTGGCAACAGAAGCTTCCAGTGTACATAAAGTGACAAGTGACAACACAAAATTAAATGTGAGAAAAAGAAAAAGGCGATATTAGCATAGCTTAGCATTAGCATATTTCTTAAAAGAAAAATTCAGGAAAAAGTGTTTTATGTAAATTTGGACCACGAGTCCACATATATGGACATCATTTTTCTCTAAAAGTACATCATATCAAAAAGATGATACTTAGATTTGTATTCTAATTAAGTTCCAATAAGCCCAAATACCAAAGAAAAATAAAAAATGCATGTAAAAAAACCTTGGGCCTTAAGAGGTTAAATCAGCCTAAAATCAGCCTTTGTGCTCGATATTATATTATTATTATATTATTAGAAATTAATTTTTATGTCTTGATGTTTTAAATAACCGATTCTTACATAACTTCTCTGTTCATTTATAAGTTTATATGTATTTTTTATGTACTATGTCTAATTATATGTACTGATTCCAGTGGTGGCTGCATAGAATTATTTTCTGATAACTCCAACATGCTGCAAGGTCAATATATTTTGACAAAACATACATTAGGTGTGATAATTTACTAAACTCACAGAATTGTAAAATACAATGACAGCTATTGAAAGCTGTGTTCTAAAACTTCTAAATAATGACCTGTCAAAAAAGAAATGACACACTGTAAAAAGTGATTAGATGAGTTTATTTAAAAAAAGTGATTTAACCCATTGCTTTTAAAGCGATTAGTTAATTTTACTTAAAAAAGTGAGTACACTTATTGCCTTAGAATTATTAAGTAAATGAACTATGTGCATAATTAAAAAATAAAGTTAAATAAACCTAACAGTTCCAAGTTACAATGGGTTTACTCAATTTTTAAGTAATCGCTTTTTACAGTGCATTGAGCATAATATAGTACCTAAGTCAGTCAGTTCTACACTGTAAAAACATATATGATCAAAAAGTCATACAAATGAAGTCACTTCGACTTATTTTAAACGATTAATCAGTTAATTTATTTAATTTATTTATAAGTGTTTAATTGATGCAAGTTAAAATGACTTGTAAAGTTAATTTGATTCAACTTTAAAAATTTAAGACAGTGACATTGTTTTTTATAGTGTAGTGTGTAAGGAGGGCCGGAGAAGGACTCCTTTTCAGCCCTGGAGTTTCAAGCCTTAGACCGGCCCACCTCAGTTCACAACTGACTATATTAAAATAAGGTCATTTCCAATTCAGTTTCTAATGACACTATCACGTCTTTTTCAAGGAAACAGCTGCTTTAGAACTTCTAATGTTTTTCATAAATATGAGAACATTAAAGGGTAGCTAAATCTCCAACACTATCCTTTAAAACATCACAATGTCCTTTCCTGCAATATCTGAATATATATTCTGTGCAAAATTCTTTATAGATATCCAGTCCTTTGTAACGGTGGTCACACCAAAAATAAAAATAAAATATGTACACCTACATAAGTAACCCAAACAGTATTATATGTCTTAACAATAAAAATAAAAAAAATTAAAAATTAAAAAACTACTTAGGTGAGGTTCGAACTCAGGTTGTGCGTTTGGAATAAAAAATAAGTATTGCACTGTTACCTGCAAGACTCTTTTAACAACAGTATTACTTTCTATTAAAAGCTTAATCTTTTTCTCCCCTTTTTAGATTTCTGATCAAGCTATCTCAGATTAATGTAGTGAATCATCTGATTTTTATTGAGCAGGTGTAATATTCATTAATATTAATTATTCGAATTCTTATATTCACTAAGCTGCCGCTGTCTGGGGTCGAATGATAGTTACGTCATCATTAACCTGCAAGCTGCATTTTTCTCAGGGGGCTGCGAGAAAATAAATAAAAAGAGCGGAGCTGCAGCAAAATAATGAATGAAAAGAGTGAGGCTATGGTCAAATAAATAAATAAATGAAAAAAGCAATATTATCTGGATGCAGCCTTTATGATGCAAGCTCAGATTGCATCACTCAGCGATGCAACGTCAGACACAATGCATTCAATGGAGTGAGTGACGTCACTGTGACGGGTAGGGTTAGGGGTGGGGTTAGGTGAGCGCATTAAAAAGCATTGGATGCAGCTCAAATTGCACTGCACCAGGTCTGCATCCAGACCCCTCTTGAAAAAAGTGCGACTGCTGAGAGTGCAAGCAGCTAGGGCTAGCAGCCCTTGCGGCCAAAAAACAGACCGGCCCACCGGGAATTCTTCCGGTCCACCCAATTAGCCAATCCGGGCCTGTGTGAAAGCTTTTGTTTTTGTTTAGAGGTTTTGGCTTGCAACAACAGTGGTACTGTATATGCCGAAACGTAATAAACTGGCATAAATCAGCATCTTGGTTTAGATTTATTTTACAATCGCACAACAAGATACTAGCCGTTCTCTGTTCTTCTTTATGGTAGTGATTAGACTGAGGTGGGCAGGTGCCTTCAGGCTCTTGATGAGGAAAATGCTTTCTAATGAGAGGTGCCCATTAGATGTGACCTTATAAACTTGAAGGAAGTGGTGGAGAACTTGACAAGCCCACGTCCCGCCTTTTCCCCGAAACCATCAGCAAATGCACTCGGGTTTCCTGAGAACCACCCTGATCAAGATGATACAGGGATTACACGTCTCTCTTTTTCTACAAAAGTCTTAAATATATGCAGCAGGGAAAATAAGTATTGATCACGTCAAGTTTTTTTTCCTGGGTATAATATTTCTAAAGGAGCTGTTGACAAGGAATTGAACCAGATTTTGGTAAAAACCCAAACAATACAAAAATAAAAATAAAACAAAACCAAACAAATCTGAAAATGTGTAATAACAATAGAATGGCACAAGGACAAAGTACTGAACTAATGAAAAGTATTTAATACTTTATATAAAAGGCATTTTTGGTGATGACAGCTTAAAGAGGACTCTCATATGGAGAATGAAGTCACATGAATTGCTAAGGTGTGAGTTTTTCACAGACTTCAACAGAGTGTAAAAACCTTGATGGTTCTATGGGTCTTATTTATCAAATCTGATCTTTAATTTGTATTTTCTATTGGATTCAAGTCAGGTGATTGGCTGGGCCATTCTACAGATTGATTTTCTTTTTCTGAAAGCATTTGTGAGTTTCCTTGGCTGTGTTGGATCATTGTCTTGCTGAAATGTCCACTCTGGTTATGGTCAGGTCATCCTGATAACGTAGATGTTGGACTGAAGCAGCTAATATTAATTTACACTGACGAAGGGCAGAGGGTTGCTGAATAACTACTGGGAGATTTCAGCTGCTGTAGGGCTTTCACTGCCTTTCTACACCTCCCTTTCTTCATGTGTTCAATACTATTTCCCTGCATTAATTATTATTAATATTATTGTGCATAACTTAATTTTTAAACTAATTAGATTTGTTTTCTTTGGATATATGTATTTCTTTGGTTGTAACCAACTTCCAGAGAATTTTTTAAGTCAGCAGCACCTTTAGAAATATGTTTTCCTGAGAAAAATGCTGACGTGTTTAATACTTATTTTCCTCACTATATGTGTGTGTATTATTAACTGCCTGTATTGTTGATTTAGTCGATAAAGGAAGACAATACATTGTGTATCAGTGTAAAAATGTACATATTTGCAGATAGATTAAATTTTTTTTTGTATTTAATGAAATCTAAAAATGAAAAGTATAAAAATTTTGGTTATGGTAACAAGATTAATTCACATTTTAAAATGTGGAATAAGCATACTGTGAAAGATTGTGTTTTACAATAAAAAAAATAAGAGAAAATAAGTTGAAAATAAGGAGTGAAAGATTATAACGTGCACAGGCCTAAAACCATAAACACAGCATTTGACCTTTGTCTGTGCCTGACCCTGAGACCTCACTGTGACCTCAAGTTTAAAGGTGAAATTAAAGAAAGGTGTTTTGTGCAAAAAGGTTAGAAGCTTTATTTTATTAGGTGATGTTAAGTTTCATGAGAAAAAAAATGGTCAGAGATTCTGAAAATAAAGAAAAAAAGACTAAATATTTTGGAAATAATCTTTAAAGCAGCAAGACTTTGAAAAGCCTAGTTTGTTTGTTTGTTTTTGTGAAGCCTGTATGAGTACCACATTCATAATAAACTAAAGCAACAAAAAGGAAATTGCAGAATTGTGAGATTAAAAGTCTGTGCTTTTTCTAAATGTATATTATATCTTATTTGGTGTCCAAAACAAGCATGTTTCAAACAAATAGGACTGAAAATATTTAAGAAGTAGCATCCAATAATAAATAAACAGCTAATGTCCATTCATAATGACAAGGGGCAGAGGGTTGCTGAATAACTACTGAGAGATTTCAGCTGCTGTCTGGGCTTTCACTGCCTTTCTATACATCCCTTTCTACATTTGTTCAATACTTATTCCATTATTTAATTTCATTATGCATAACTTAATTCGTAAACTAATTAGATTTGTTTACTTTGCATATATGGATTTTATTTTTTGGTTGTTACCAAAATCCGGGGAAAATTTCAAGTCAACGGCACCTTTAGAAATATGTTTTCTGAGAAAAATTGTGACGTGTTCAATAAATAAACAGCATCCATTCTTTTGTTTTTCGTTTCGTTTTGTTTTGTTTTGTTTTGACCAACACTGAAATGTTGGTTAAAAATGTTTTATTTTCTCTCGACACCTCAGATTTAAAATATGTGTATCAAAAACCAGTGTTTTGGTTTATGTACATAATTACCCAGCGCTTTAGACCCAGGTATGCATGCTTTAATAAGACAAAGCTGAAGCTGTTATTTACCTGTCCACACTCAAAGCACACAGATTGAGCACTGTAATCCCAACAGACGCTTTCTGGAGGAACGGCACCAGTTTGCACAGGAAGAGTCCAAAGGAGCTATCATCAAATGGCCACTTTGTGAACAGCAGCTGCAAAGAAAATACAAAGACATGAATGAAAACTTGACAAACTGAATAATATGCTTATACATTTTAAGCAGTTAAGTCATGGAGGTCTGGATGAAGAATTAGTACAACACTATTTGGTCACACTATATTTTGATGTATACTATAGGAACCATATAGCGATATTTTTGTAGTTTTAAAACCTTACGCCCCATTCACACGGGGCGTCAGCTTCAACGCTTCCCATTGACTTTGAATGGGTGACGTCAGGCGTTGCCGAACTGCATTGTGGATCCGTCTGCGCCGCTTCAGAGGCGTTGCTCGCTGCAGAAGTTGGAACTTGCTCAACTTTTAAGCGCCGACGGAAGCGTGAGCCAATCAGATCGCTGTATGCAAATACACCAGCTCAGACAGTAGCCGATTGCTGACTAATTTCATTGGCTGACGCTGCTATGACGATCGCGTCAGCCCCAACTTCAGACACGCCCTCTGTCAAGCGTTGACGCTGAAGCCCCGTGTGAATGGACCGTTAACGTTTCCAAACTCCGGTAAACCTTGAAACCAGTTATCATCCCATGCAGTCAAAAGTTTTTTTTTTTTATAAGATTGTTATGTTGTTTTTTTAATGAAATATATTTAGGAGTTCACACTTAGCTGATGATTGATAATAAAGCTTGTTTGACATGCTGTCCGGGCAGAGAGCCCTGAGCTCATAAGATGCTCGAGCCCGGGGCTCTCTCCTGTTTGCAGGGCGAGAGGGGAGTTTGAGCTCAGGTTGATCTCGATGACTCCCCCCGGCTTATTTGTAGCTAAGTAACGGATATGGATGACTGAGGAGAGGTGTACTCGCTGAGAACTTGACTATGGTTTAATTTTGTGTGTTCAATTTACTTAGGGAGCGTGTTATTTGGACTGTGGGACGGAAACCGGAGAAATCCGGAGAAAACCCACCCGAGCACAGGGAGAACAAGCGAAATTCCACACAGAAATGTCGTCTGGTTTCGTAGGGACTTAAACCAGAGGTATTCTTGCTGTGAGGCAACAGGGCTAATCACTGGGCTGCTGTGTCGCCCGTTTGAAAAGGCCCGGTTCAAGGCAACTGTATAGTGTGAGTACGCCCTAAAATGCTGTAAAATAAAAATAAAATAAGTGTTTAAACTACATTCAAATAGTTATTTTAAATTGAAATAATATTCCAATACAGTTTTAGTGTATTTTTGATCAGATAAATGCAGCCTTGTTGACATTTGAAAAGCTACTGATCCCAAACATTTGACCGGTAGTATAAGTTTACCCATAATTGAGGCTAGTCTAGATTTCTGGAATTTGCGTTGGTCTAAAAAGTCTGACTTTAATACGAAGCAGATTTTTTTATTTTTTTTGCTTTGACTGTCCTTGGCCTTGAGGGCACACATCTTGTCTTGATACAAGACAATTGAAACAGTTAGGCTGCTTGTATAGTTTTCTTTGGTCATTGTGCTTTGTGTACAGTATTTTATTTTTTTTACCTTGGAGGACTCACTAATGAGTTTAAAAAAGTCTCCTATCTCTCGTTTAACAATTTTATTTATTTATTTTTTAAGTGTACCCCTTTTTGTAATGACGTTTTGCATCAGAAGATTTTTTGGACTTCAGCAAAGTCTCATCATTCATTCAATTCAATTCATCTTTATTTCTATAGCGCTTTCACAACATAGATTATGTCAAAGCAGCTTCACATAGACGATTATAGTAAATTGAAACTGTGTCAGTCCAATTTTCGGAGTTGAAAAGTCATTCAAGTGTCTCTGAAAAGGGTCTTGTCTTTTGTTAAACAGGAAAAGTGTGTGGATTTTGCTCAGGTTTGGAAAGGAAACTCTTCACGGGTGTATCCTGACCGTGTTTGTGTGTGAAGTGCAGAGTTTAATCAGTGGCACAGCTGGAGGAGTGTGTTTGTGTGTGGATTTGATGTATATTGGAAGTCGGTGGTCTGGAGTGCACACAAGTCTGTGCGTCACAAAACAAGACATGCTAAATGCCACGTTTCCGTTTTAAAACATTGATGTTGTTTTTTTTTCATATGAACTTTAACCTTCCATCTCAACAGAGAAGCACTTAAGATCTCTGATCTTCATTAACAATGCTGAAGAGCATGTTTGTAAAACATCTCCACCCAATATCCTGTCGAAAAGTACCTTGATGTGAATTTTTAAAGATAAGATATGACATAGTTTACTGTAGTTTACTGATTGAAACAGTTTCAGAGAGTTTTAACATTGTAAATTGAAAATTTGAATCCAAGACAAATTAGAGTCCCTGACAATTTAAAAGGAAAGCAGATTAAAACAGATTTTAGAATTGTATATCTGCTTGTTAAATGATTAAAACAATGTTCAAGAATTTGATTTCAGAAAATGGAAAATTAATCAAGTAAAAAGTACAATTTACAAATATATATGATCAGTAAATCATTATAACAAAGCTTTTAATATACATTCATTTATTTTCATTCATTCATTCATTCATTTTCTTTTCGGCTTAGTCCCTTTATTAATCCGGGGTCGCCACAGCGGAATGAACCACCAACTTAACCAGCACGATTTTACACAGCGGATGCCCTTCCAGCCACAACCCATCTCTGGGAAGCATCCACACACACTCATTCACACTCATACACTACGGACAATTTAGCCTACCCAATTCACCTGTACCGCATGTCTTTGGACTGTGGGGGAAACCGGAGGACCCGGAGGAAACCCACGCGAACGCAGGGAGAACATGCAAACTCCACACAGAAACACCAACTGACCCAGCCAAGGCTCGTACCAGCGATCTTCTTGCTGTGAGGCGACAGCACTACCTACTGCGCCACTGCGTCGCCCATTCATTCATTTTCCTTTACTTATTACTTAGTCCCTTATTTATCAGTTGTCGCCACAGCGGAATCAACCACCAAATGTTCCAGCCAATGTTTAACGCAGTGGGTTCCCTTCCAACCACAAAACATTTCTGGGAAACACTCATGCACTGTCGCATTCACACACATACACTACGAAAAATTTAGTTTATCCAATTCACCTATACCGCATGTCTTTGAATAGTGGGGGAAACCCGTGCGAACACAAGGAGAGCATGCAAACTCGACACAGAAATGCCAACTGGCCCAGCCACGACTCGAATCAGCAACCTTCTTGCTGTGAGGCGACAGTGCTAACCACTGAACCATCATGCCACATAATACGCATTTAATTTATTAAAATAAATGTAAAAAATGTAAGCTATACAAGATAAATTTGATGTTTTAAGTTAGTTTAATATAATGTGAGTTGTAATGACTTGTAAAGTTATTTGATTTGATTCAGCTTAAAAATTTATAATAATTAGTAAATACAATTAAGGGCAACGCAGTGGCGCAGTAGGTAGTGCTGTTGCCTCACAGCAAGAACGTCGCTTGGTCGCAGGTTCGAACCTCGGCTAGGCTGGGTCAGTTGGCGTTTCTGTGTGGAGTTTGCATGTTCTCCCTGCGTTCGCGTGGGTTTCCTCCGGGTGCTCCGGTTTCCCCCACAGTCCAAAGACATGCGGTACAGGTGAATTGGGTAAGCTAAAATTGTCCATAGTGTATGAGTGTGAATGAGTGTGTGGATGCTCCCAGAGATGGGTTGCGGCTGGAAGGGCATCCGCTGCGTAAAATCGTGCTGGATAAGTTGGCGGTTCATTCCGCTGTGGCGACCCCGCAAGGGACAAAGCCGACAAGAAAATGAATGAATGAATGAGTAAATACAATTAAATAAAATAATTGCATATAATGTATTTTTCATTCATTTTCTTTTCGGTTTAGTCCCTTTATTATTCAGGGGTCGCCACAGTGGAATCAACCGCCAACTTATCCAGCACATGTTTTACGCAGCGGATGCCCATCCAGCTGCAACCCAACACTGGGAAACACCCATACACACTCTTTCACACACGTAAACTAAAGACAATTTAGCTTACCCAATTCACCTATAGCGAATGTCTTTAGACATGTGGGGGAAACCGAAGCACGTGATGGAAACCCACATGAACACGGGGAGAACATGCAAATTCCACACAGAAATGGCAACTGACCCAGCCGGGGCTCAAACCAGCAACCTTCTTGTTTTATTTTTGCTATATAAAAAACAAATTAATGTTTTAAGCCAAATTAACGTACTGCAAGTTAAAATTACCTAGTTAAAACCAATTTGGTTCAACTTAGTTCCAAGCACAATCTGACACACCTGGGATAGCTAATCAAGCTCTTTCTAGAAACATCCATGCAGGTGTGTTGAGGCAAGTTGGAGCTAAAATCTGCAGGACACTGTCCCTCCAGGACAGAGTTTGGACACCCCTGATCTACACAATAGTGTGTAAATTATTGCTCAAAAATAAAGTTATGTCATGAATAAATCATTTATGATTGCAATTTAATTATATTTCCCATGAACCAGAATTTTCTGAGAGTTTTATTTCAGTATGTTGATGTACTTCCAACTAAAATGGATTATTGGGTAGGGGGCGGGGCTTTCCTTTTGTGCATCATTCCCATTTCCTCATAGTAAACTAAAGGCAAGAGTGGCATGGTTAAGAATATTGTGGCTGAAGCTGGCAAACTGATGTTGACTCCAAATGCAGAAGCAAATGATTAGTCTTTTATTACAGATTATCAAAAAAAATTCTGTTTATTAACTTGCTCAAATTAAATGTTCACCTAAAGAATTACAATGTGCGCCAGTAAAATAAACAATATAAATTTTGATTTCACACAAACTTTAACAAATTTTACAGCCTGAGGTTTAATCATTTTAAGAGAATTATGTTCATCGTGCAACAATTTCTAGAAAAATTGTAAAGCATCTTTGTCATATTTGATTATTTTTCTTTATAATAATAATACTGTATATATAAAGTAAATAATAATAAATGTTTTATTGTACAATAAAATGTACAAATAATTTTTACAAAATGTTTTACATTTTTTGTACATTTAATTATGCTTAATTGCATAATTAAAAAATTAAATTGTGCCAAAAAAATTGAATCGCTTAATTGATGAAGAGACTTAACAGCTGTTTCACTTTTTTTAACAGAAATTCAAATTTGTTCTTCATTGATGTGGCTTATTCAAGGCACCACATCTGAATAAAATAAGCCTTGTCTAAAGCCTTATCTGACTAAATTAAGACACAGTCCCATCACTGCCCCATCTGCTAACAATAGAGGCCTCAGTTCACCGTCAGATACTGTCTTCACTGACAAGCGGAGAATTCGACAAGCGACGTTTGGCTAGCGATGAAGCGGCAGTCAGAACAGAGCCGTTCATTTGGATGACGGCCCTTCAATCCCCTGTTTACTTTACCAGGCCATATCCCTGCTGCTCTCATTACAAAAACCTCAGTAACCGTAATAGGACGGCCCTGGAGATAAACTCTGGATGACCACATAATTGTACGCCCCTGTCCCGGGCATCTAAACCCCCTCCCGACTTCCTCTACCAGCTCGTTCACCCTTCCTGCCCTTAAGTGCTCGCTTTTGTATTCCAGCCTGGTTTGGGAACAACATAACGTCATACTAGGGATGGGTGATATCTTATTGTTAATAATCTTATCGTTGATTAAAAAAAAAAACTAGACTTGTCATATTAGAAACAATAAAACCTACAATTGGTCTGTGCCATGATTTATTACAGCAGCACATGTGGAATCTCCAAAAAACATCTCTAAAGTTTTGCCTTTATGATCCACTTTAAAGGTTTACTGTCATTCTTTTACTTTAAAATTAGTCAAGTGGGCGCAGTAGGTAGTGCTGTTGCCTCACAGCAAGAACGTCGCTGGGTCGCAGGTTCGAACCTCGGCTGGGCTGGGTCAGTTGGCGTTTCTGTGTGGAGTTTGCATGTTCTCCCTGGGTTCGCGTGGGTTTCCTCCGGGTGCTCCGGTTTCCCCCACAGTCCAAAGACATGCAGTACAGGTGAATTGGGTAAGCTAAATTGTCCGTAGTGTATGAGTGTGAATGTGTGTGTGGAAGGTCCCAGAGATGGGTTGCGGCTGGAAGGGCATCCGCTGCGTAAAATCGTGCTGGATAAGTTGGCGGTTCATTCCGCTGTGGCGACCCCGCAAGGGACAAAGCCGACAAGAAAATGAATGAATGAATGAATTAGTCAAGTGTTTGAAATCACTCCTTTTTTTGACCAGACGTGATTTCATATAACAAAATGAGGAAGAAGTCACACTATTAATAGAATTCAATACAGTGATAAAGGCTAGGTCAATTAGCATTGCATTATAAATATAGCTATAAAATACCTATGATGGCCTAAAGAACAAAAATAATCCACATATTGCCACAAGCATTTGTTTATTGCCTCATGTTTGATCCATCTATATGTTTTTATCACTTTTTTATCCTTTTTGTTCTGCAGCAGTGATAACAGATATCTTTTTTCAGTAATCAAGATGTGCAGTTTATGCACAAGGGCGTCCTCTAATGTCCAGTATGAATGAAACAGGAATGATATATTTCTGAAGGTGCTGTTGAAATTTTCACCAGATGTTGATAACAACCAAATGAATCCATATATGAAAAGAAAACAAATCTAATTAGTTTACAACTTAAGTTATGTGAAATAAAATGAAATGACACAGGGAAAAAGTAATGAACACACGAAGAAAGAGAGGTGTAGAAAGCCCAGACAGCAGCTGAAATCTCTCAGTAGTTCTTCTGCAACCCTCTGCCCTTTGTCATTGTAAATTAATATTAGCTGCTTCAGTCCAACATCTACGTTACCAGGATGATGAAGATAAAACCAGATTGAACATTTAAGCCATACAATGATCTAAAACACAGCCAAGGAAACTCACAAATGGTTTAAGAAAAAAAATAAAGCTGTAGAATGGCCCAGCCAATCACCTGACTTGAATCCAATAGAGAATACAAAATAAAGATCAGTTTGGATCAATGAAACCGAAAGAACCATCAAGATTTTTACACTCTGATGAAGTCTGGGGGGAAAAAATCTCACGATTTCAAGTCAACAGCATCTTTAGAAATATGTTTTCTGAGAAAAATGTATTATTATTATATATATATATATATATATATATATATATATATATATATATATATATATATATATATATATATATATATATATATATATATATATATATATGTCCTAATAATTGATGAAATATTTAAAAAATGGTCTCTTAATGAATACTTAGGAATTATATCATGATTAATATCATTATCGCAAGAAAATATTGTGAAATATTTTTAAGTCTGTATAACCATCCCTATATCATTTGTATTGGAAATAAAATGGTGCCTACCTTGTAGACATTTATAGGGATGTCTATAGTGATGTAAATGAGGTCTCCAAGAGCCAGACTGGCGATGAGGGCGTTGGGTCCGTTCCTCATACACTTATTCAGGTAAATAATCCTCAATAAAGTGGCATTACCCACCATTCCCACCACAAACACGATGCAGGAAATGATTGTGTTGATATACTTAAAATAAAGCTTGATTGAAGTGGGATCCTTACAGGGTGGATGCTTCATATTGACAACCGAAGTGTCTTTTTTTGTGGGGGGCTGGAGACCCTTGTGTACGTTGGTTTTGGAGGTAGTAGAGTTTGGAAATAAAGCGTCCTGGGCTTCCTCTGTGCCGTTTATCTGACATAGTCCACCAGTGGCCAGAACGGCCATTAGCAGAAGCAATTGTAGCGTCGTAATGGCCATCGCAGAACACTGGCCGCTCTTTGATTTCCAGATGAGGTGATAAGAGCCTGATTAGGGTTATTTAGCACAGCTGCGGGATAAGAAACAACAGGACAGACATCAAAAACATGCTGTGTTGTAAAGCAAGTCGGAGTTCTGTTTGTCACGGCACAAAATAAAGAGACGTGCGGCCTCGGATTAAAACCAAATCAAAGAGAATTGCTTAAAAGTATAACGCTAACTTCAACACAACTTCAAAAGGGATTTAGTGGAGGAGCACAGATGGAGAGTGCCAGTATGAGTTACTGTCATGCTATGGGGACGAGATGTTGCCTTTCCTGTCATTCCCGGCAAGTACCCATCAGTGCTGGCATGGTGCTAGTGGCACAGCACCAAGCTTTTGTTTTTTTCATTTGTCACTTTTTTTTCTAATTGCACCCGTTGTTCGACTTTCATCACTTTGGTTTCTACAGAACACATTCCTGCTCTGGTTTGCGTGTGGATTTCGTAAGGGCAGTTTGCTGAAGTTAACGTGAAAAAGAGACGTCTGTTGTAATTTCACTATAAACTTTTAGGCTACTGGTAAATAAATCAAAAATCTTTTGGGCGTACTTTACAATTTATTAACTATATGAATATAAAATTAATCAACTAATAATCAAAAATACCTTTAAAGTATTTATTAAGCTTGGATAAAAGTTTTATTATTAGTTTAAAATATTATTTTTTTAAATTACATTGATTTTAATGGCTGAAGTGGCTAAACTAGTTCTCAAAGGAAGCTCAAGTTTTGTGATATCAACTTTAAATTTGGAACATTGGTTTGACGAATGACTTTGATTTTATGGAAAACTATTTTCTTTAATAGTTTCATATGAAATAACAAATATTTAGTGCTGTATTTTTTTTAATTTTATAATAAACTTATAATAAAGACAGTTCACCCAAAAAATGACAATTCTGCCATTACTTACTCACCATTGACTGTTCAAAACCTCATTTATTTTTTCCAATTTTTTATTTTTGGTAACACTTTATTTTGATGGTCCATTAGAGTAGACGGTCTGCTTAATATCTGTTGATACTGCTCCTTCAACAGACATTTAACTGACTATAAGAAACTTAGAAGAAACTGCAAGTACATGTCAACTTACACTAACCCTAACCCCAACCTAACAGTCTACTTATAATCTAATGAGAATGAGTTGGCAAGTTGGTATATGCAATGTAAGTTAAATTCAACAAATGGACCATCAAATAAAGTGTGACCTTATTTTTTACTCTGTTGAACACATATTTTAAACAATGTTGGAATTAGTTTGTCCTACTTTGGATATCAATGTTTACAGGTTTTCAACATTCTTCAAAATAACTTTTGTGTTTAACAGAACAACAACAAAAAGACAATAAAGAAAGAAAACTTAGAACTATCCCTTTGAACTTCTCTCAAGTTGACAATTAAAGAATTTAAAGTTAAAAAGAGTTAAAAGTACATTATAAAATCAAGTTGTACAGAGCTCAGCATAATTGAGTACACCCCATTTTGAATATGAATATTCTTCTCCATTTCTCAGTGAATATAGGCAATGTATTTTGGTGCATTTAAACAAAATAATAAAAAAAAATAATATTTTAGTCACCAAACATAATTAGAAGTTGAAAGATAATACAATTAAATTCAAGCAAAATATTGCAAAAAAAATAAATAAATAAAATAAATTACAACCTACAAAATTTCAAATATTTTTTTTCAATTTTTGTTTCTCTTGATTTTTCCTCTCTTTTAAATTTGTAGTTAATATTTTTCTATAACATATAAATTTGGGTGTACTAGTTTTTAAACCGTTAATGTAAGTTATTTTGTTAGATAAGCTCCAGATTTGACTTCAGTACTGACTTATCTAATGTATATGCACAAATATTGTATAGCTTCCTATTAAGAATATGAATTTAAAAGATTTGTGAGGGGTGTACTTATATAGTATATGCTGAGCACTGTATCTGTTAGTATTATTTAAGGGTTACATTTAATCAATGTATTTTTATTAACTGACATTTAAATAGTTATATCCAAAGATTACTAAAAATGGTTATTCTATGGCATCATGGCAAAAAAAATCCTGTTTCGGAACATTTTTTAAGAGTGTAACAAACTTTGTCACACATTTTGAGAATATAGCAGCCATATAGATTTTATCACATTAAAAAGAGCATTAAATATCTAATCTATATTGAAAAAAACAACTTTTTACTCACAAAGAATGATCTGAAACCCCCTTCCAAAAAATAAAAGTTCAATAGATGAATCCTCAAACAACACATATAGCCTGTTTAAGCCCCGCGTAAGATTCACAAGTGAGAAAAGTTAATCAACTCTCATCTTGTTTGGAATCATCTGAACCCCCCTTTCATTATCTTGACAGCAAAGGAACACTTCAGAGCCAAGATGTGTTTCCTGTTCAAAGTCCCTGCCACCACCTGGTACACAAGGAACTATTTAGTAGACAGCCCTTCAAGTAGCATCTCAGTTTAGCATCAGCTAGGCACTAAAGGGATCCTTAACGGCACGTAAACTGCTACACTTATGAATTATAAATGTCTCCTGGTTTTTCACCTACCGCTCCTTAAATGTCTGCCTTCCCCAGGATCCCGTCAGTCAGTCAGTCAGTGAGTTAGTGAGAGACGAATATTCGGCTAGAGCCCCCCAGACATCTGTGTGGTATCATATGAGTAATTAACCAACTATCAAAGTCTAGCAGAATCCCATTTGGACGCCACGACGCACCAAAGCTGCTGTGAAGGGGCTGCGCATTCTGTCTCCAGCTTTTCCTGTGGAGAGTTGCCGTATGTGTGTGTGTACTTGTGTGTACGTGAGTGTTTAAGAGAGAGCACTTTGACGGGGTGGGATTGTAATTCTCCACCTCCCCCCTCGGCCGGGAGGGGGGCCCCAAAGGAAACACCAGCGCTTGCTGAGGCACAGCCTGCCTGACTGTCGACAGTCAGCCTGAGCTCGGGAAGCATCAGGAGGAATTACCAGTCCTCTCCTGAGGTTTGCCATCTTTGTCGTTTTCCTTCTCTCGCCCTGACAGAACCCCTGCCGCCGTGTCGTAACCTTCTTGATCAGCAAGGATATTTGCATCTGACAAAAACTCACAAAAACTTTACAAAACTGCTGCCAAACTGATACTTACAAAATAGAATGGGTGTCTAAATGGATACTTTAAAAAAGTAGCTACAAACTGATGGTATATGATATGTTAAAAATAAAATATGAATTGTTTAAATTATAACTAGAACAATATACTTACGCAATAAAAGTGATGCCTCTCATAGACCTCTGAGCTTTTGGCCACTCCAGATGTACTTAAATATGTATGACCATACCAAGAACTACAGCAGTAAAGTAATATTAAAGTACCTTTTTCTCCCTATTTGTTATTTAAATATTTATATATTTATGTATTTATTTATTTTTCTCTACTCAGTGCACTAGACAGTATTTATTACCAGGTTTTTTTTAAATTATTTAAATACTGAAAATGTTTCTTACTGAATTTGCCCTTTGTTAGTGTCTCAATTGTTTTGTTTCTTTATTCTATTTTGTACATTTAAACCAATAAACAAATGATTTTAAAAAAGTTTAAAGTATATAAAAACAGAAAAATCGAAGTAAATACAAAATACAACAAATTTTAATAATAAATTCAGGTTAGACTTTATTTTATGGTGTCTTTGTTACATATGTTCCATGTACTCTATTTTGTAACCCTAGACCGAACTCTCCACCTGACCCTAACCTTATTGATTATTTAATTAAAATTACTCTCTTAAATGAATAGTTACACTGTAACAAGGGCATCTTAAAATAATGTGTGACCTAAATTCATTATAAAACTCAAGCCATCTAACCAAACTACAACAATTTAATTATAAATAACACTTACAGTACTGATAACAGCAAAATTAATATTTTTTTTAGAAATTGCTACAAAACAGCTTCAAATTTCAGCAGTTAATTTCAATAAATGTGGCCATAAATGATACATTTTTGATTTATTGTATTTCCTGATCTATCATGAGATCATTTAAAATAATGGAGTACATAAATCTGTCTCATGTTGCACAGGTATATTTTTTGGCAGTAGCAAAAATTTCATTGAATGGATCAAAATGATCACTTTTTACTTTTATGCCAAAACTCATTAAGTAAAGGTCATGCTCTATAAAGATATTTTGTACATTTCCAGCTCTAAATATACAGTTGAAGTCAGAATTATTAGCCCCCCTTTGATTTTTTTCTTTTTTAAATATTTCCCAAATGATGTTTAACAGAGAAAGGAAATTTTCACAGTATGTCTGATAATATTTTTTCTTCTGGAGAAAGTCTTATTTGTTTTATTTCCGCTAGAATAAAAGCAGATTTTATCTTTTTAAAAACCATTTAAGGTCAAAATTATTAGCCAATTAAGTTTTTTTTTTTTTCGATAGTCTACAGAACAAACCACTGTTATACAATAACTTGCCTAATTATCCTAACCTGCCTAGTTAACCTAATTAACCTAGTTAAGCCTTTAAATGTCACTTTAAGCTGTATAAAAGTGTTTTGAAAGATATCTAGTAAAATATTATTTACTGTCATCATGGCAAAGATAAAATAACTCAGTTAATAGAAATTAGTTATTAAAACTATTATGTTTAGAAATGTGTTGAAAAAAATATTCTCTCCGTTAAACAGAAATTGGTGAAAAAATAAACAGGAGGGCTAATTATTCCGTTGGGGGGGGGGGGGGGGGCTGTGACTTATAATTCTGACTTCATTCATTTTCTTTTTGTCTTAGTCTCTTTATTAATCTGGGGTCGCTGCAGCGGAATGAACCACCAACTTATCCAGCATATGTTTTACGCAGCGATGCCCTTCCATTTCATTATTATTGATAATTATCTAATTATGTGATGCACTGAACGTTCTAATCACAGTGGTGTGATCGAACACTTAAGGGACCAGACTATAGTGATCACACTGGTGTGATCATAAGCATCAAAAGGTTTAAAAAACTACTAAGTTGCTTATTTACAAGTTACTGATTTAAAATGTAGCCCTTTAATTTCTTTATATAACAAAACACATTTGGGGCCCTCTTTCCACACTCTGATTCAAATCAACAGCTCAGGTATTTAAAGGTCCCGTGAATTGTAAAAATAAAATTCTAGATATTAATAAGTGAATTGCTTGTTTTAAGGATATCTATATGCTCCAAAAACAATATGTGACACAATTTGCATTTAGATAATATAAAACAGCTTGTGGTTTCCAATTGAGATTTTTTCATGTCACCTCATACTTTCATGTTTCTCATCAAATCTTGACCAATCAAATGCTCTCTAGTGTCTGACATGTTTCGCCCCCAGATGCTTCTAATTTGCTTTTCATTTGATGTGCTTGAGCTCAACCACTCTCAACGGTAGACCTGTGATAAAACAAAACGCAATTGGTTTTTCTTTAAAAAAGGGAGGAGCTTCTCCCTGTCCCACCCTCTCTTCATAATTCAGTTGAGATTATGTCAAACATCGAATAAAAATTGCACATTTTAAAATACTTGCAAACTCATCTGGTCCGGTACCACAGAGTCCTTTCCATTAGATGCAAAACTAACAGATATGTAATGGACAACGGTGGAGCTGAGAGCCAAGTATCCCTAGAACTTTCTCCGCCCGAAATATCCCAATGTGGGTGGTCAGACTCAGGGGAAAATGAACATAAAAGCCCACATAAGCCCTTGGCCCAAGCCTGCCTTACATAAATTGGAGCTATTTTGGATTCTTTTTCATTATGTGCCCTGGCAGCGTGATGGGCTGACTTTAAGAAGGTCGATTACAACAACACGCTCATATAAAGCAAAGTTCCTGGCCGACTACATCACTGTCCATTATGCAACCTATACGTCTCTGCCCAGTAAAATGGGCCATTATCAATATGAGGTCTAAGTGCAGGAAGGCTGCTATCAGCGCTGCAAACAGGCACCTGAATAAGCTGATACAGCATCTGTACTTGTTTCTAATAAAACATTCACCTTAATATCATTAAAAACCGTTGGGCTATGGTGATGGTTTTTATAGTATAGTGATCATGCCTCCTCATTATAGCTGCTTTATGAAGTTGCGATAAGATGTAGATGATTATCTCATTGTGTTGTACGCTAGGATTGATTGGCTCTGTCTGACCAGGCGTAGGATGTTCCACTGATAAACATTTATTTACAATACACTAATTAGTTTGCGGCCTTCATATCTGACAGTGCATGTTAATTCAATCAAATATGTTAAGCCTGCTCTTGTAGTTTGCCTTGGTGGACATCCATCAGTGTTTCATTTATTTGTTTGCTTGTGTTTAAATACACAGATACAAATGCTATCATTCTAAAGTTGTGGTTCAAAGGGTCAGTACATTATATATAAATGAATCCATAAGTAATTAAGCAATTAAGTGAGTAAATAAATACGTTTCAAATTAAAGATTATGGCAGAACGTTTTACAAGAAAAATCTCTTTCCGTTTTTACATCAAAATTTTGAGTTGACTTCAGTGTTACATTTTTCTTGGTGAGTTGAAAAGAGTGTCTTAAGCTTGAACTGCTTATTTTAAATAAAGGTTTACTTGATATAAAAATAAAGTAACACTGAGAAACTGTAGTAATGTATTTGTATTCCAATTTAAAATATGTTTTCATTTGTAAAATAATTTAAAGGTGCAGTATGTACGTTTGACAACCAGTGGGTAAGCTAGGTATTGCATTCCTAGTGCAAGTTGCCAGATTGAGGACCCACAGGAGCGAGTCTGACTCTCGAGCCTAAAGGCTGATTTAAGTCGTGTTCTATATAAAAAGCAACGGCACGCGATTGTAGAAATATTTTCCATATTAAAAGGAGTTTTTGTCATAACCAACACCTGAAATTTATATTTTAGAACCGGCTTCTGATTCTTTCGTGAACAACTGAAAGCTTTTACAATGATCACCTCAGGTACAGCTCATATGCTTTATTCAGTGTTAAATGCTAATAATGTGAGTTTGAATGCCATTTTACATGACATTTATTGCCATACTATTGAAAGCAGCAGCAGATAGTTCTCCTCAAATCTTGAAAAAAAAAAAAAACAGTTTGAAATTGAACTTTGGAACTGTGACTCAAAACCAACACATATCAGTGATTCAGCATCTACATTTAATAATGTTAAAGAGTTTTAATATGTGTTCATTAGATTATAAACCTTACCATTATACTGAAGTGCAGTGAGTGCACTATTCTGTGCTTATGAATGGCTGTATTTAAATTTCTGTCGTGTTTGGTCTGGTGCAAACAGACAAATCACTGCTTATCACTGCAAATCTCATCACTTAGTGTGTTGTTAAGACTCGGGTTACAATATAAACTGCTCACCTAATTTTTAAGTTTGTAATATTTATGTTATTAGCTAATTAATAACCACCTCATGAGGAACTCTGAATCTGCGTCTCATTTCGAAGTCTGCCACTGTCAACCGGAGGTCGCATTTCAGTCACGGATGCATTTTTTTGAGGGCCTTCGTGAATCAATGAATCAAATATGCTGTTTTCCAACAAGGCAACTCGGGGTGTTGAAATATAATTAGCTAAACTGGCATTGGGTGGGTTAAAAGAACCAAAACACATGACATGTTCCAGCACGTAACTCGCATTTTCAAAGCAGAATATCTGATTTCAGCATTGTTTTTCAGATAAACAAGAATGTTCACCTAATATGTTTGCAGATATTTAAGAAACATGCTATGGTATTTTTGTCATAGAAGGGTCAAAAACTTACATGCAGCACCTTTAAGTGTTATTCTTTTGAGTATGGTAACACTTTTGAGTATGTGTAAAACCCACTTCACTTTCTTTTATCTTTTTTATGTGACATTTCATTACTACAATTCTTATTAATAACAACAACTCATCACATTGGAATTATAAGGTTCTGTCTGCGTTCTAAATGATTTTGAGATATTGAGCTTCAAAGTTTTTGCATTTCATATAGCAAACAATATGTGTGTAACCGTTCTTTTTTTTTTTTTTTTACATATAATTCAATAATTAACATGACAGAGACCCTAATGTACTCTAAATGTAAATTATCAAAATCTGTTTCTTTTTCTTTTGCTTCTAAATCATCACATTACACATATCTTTTCAGTTTCAGGTTTCTGCTCAATTTTGTGGGGTGCGGCATTATTTAGTCAACTCTGATTTTGTGTTTCTTTCTGGTCTTTCCCACTTTCAATGGAGCAATCTGGTGAAATGACAAAAAAAGCTGATCCTGATGGGTCCAGATTGGACACAGAAAGAACCTTATAGAGCCAAGCTAGAATTCGACTTTGTAGTTAAAACCTTTTTTGTTTTTTAAATAAAAAGTCGTAAAAAGTAAACTTAGAAAAAAAAAAACATCACATAATGAAAATAAGTTGTCATTTAATAAGAATATGTGAATAACTCAATTTTGACAAAAATGTCTGATAGAACCTTATAATTCTAAGTTGATGAATTGTTGAGCTGCTTATTTGTTTGTTTTTTGTTTAGAAACGTTTATGCATTTTTACTCTATGCAAAGTTCAAAATATATTTTTAAATGATTTGTTATCATCGTTATTATTATTATTATTATTGGTGATGCAGTGGCGCAGTAGGTAGTGCTGTCGCCTCACAGCAAAAAGGTCTCTGGTTCGAGCCTCGGCTGGGTCAGTTGGCCTTTCTGTGTGGAGTTTGCATGTTCTCCCTGCGTTTGCGTGGGTTTCCTCCAGGTGCTCCGGTTTTCCCCACAGTTCAAAAGACATACGGTACAGGTGAATTGGGTAAGCTAAATTGTCCGTATTGTATGAGTGTGATGGAGTGTGTAGGGATGTTTCCCAGAGATGGGTTGCGGCTGGAAGGGCATCCGTTGCATAATAACGTGCTGGATAAGTTGGTGGTTCATTCCACTGTGGCGACCCCGGATTAATAAAGGGACTAAGCCGAAAAGAAAATGAATGAATGAATTATTATTATTATATTACTATTCTTATAATAACTCTCCCCATTGCATATCGTACTTGATAAGGGACATTCCAGAAACGTACAATTTCACTTGACAGGGCCTGACCTTTAAGCTTGTCTTCCTCAAAAAATCATACAAAAACAAACATAAAATCATACAATTCAATGACAGAACAAATCCTTGATCACTGTCAGCTTCTCCATCAAATGATGTCACTTAGGCCTTGAAGGTGTATTGCAGGAATTTTATGTTAAATTTAATGCAGATGTGACTGACCGAAACATGGGGACAATTGTAAATTTATCTGTATTATATATTTGTAGTATTTATTTGTAGAATTAATTTATAATTTCACATTTTTAATCAATTGATGTGAATGATAACAACTTAAACTTGCTATTTCCGAAGTATTTTTTTTAAATAACAGACTTTAACATAACAAAACTAAAGCTGTAGGTTCAATTGGGCTGAGGACAAGGACAATGAAAGGGTTTGTTAACAAATTTGTAAAGTGTTTTTAATAAAGAACAAAAATCTGAGAACCAAATGAATGACATATTCCTTTACAGAACAACCATCAGTCTATGTTAGAAAAGTTTGGGATAAAATACTTTTTATTCACTGTATTTATGTTTTTATCTCAGGGACAGATAATGTACATTTCTGGTAGAATGTCCCATAAATAAAATAATTAATTCCTTAAATTTGTGACCATGAAGTCAATATAAAAAAATACAAAAAATACATAAATTGAGATTTGGGGCAATATTTTGGTTGAGATACAATTATTTGAAAATCTGAGGTCCATTTAAAAAATTAAAAAAAAAAAGTTAAAAGTTATGCAATCTACGCTCCAAAATAAAAGTACAAAAACTGTAACAGGGGGTTCTCTCCCCAAGGGGTGAAAAAGAGAACATTTATTAATATGGACTTTTTAGATACAAATGCGTATAATTTAAGTTATTAACCCAGCTTTGGTACAATTTGTGTATTATAATACATGCCCAATATTCTCAGTATTCTTCTTTTCTCAATTTTTTTTAAAGGAATATTAATTTATGCAGTCATGCACACGTTTTGACATCTAATACGCCAGTGATTTAATACTTCACAAAAGTTGCAAACACCTTTACCAATATCAAAATGCATGCAAAATTTATTTAAACAGCCATTTATTAAGAAACTTGAATAGGCCTACTAAAATCCGGTCTAAAAGTAAAACTAAATCAATTGCTAAAATAAACTTGACACATGAAAGTGTAAAGCCTGCAGCCTACAACAAATGTGGAAAGTTATTGTGTATCATATTTAACAAACAGTTTACTACAAATTTTAGATAATTTTTCTCACATGAATAATTGAATATTAATTGGATGATGTCATTACTGTGCTGCCAATTGTTGCATTGCCGATCATGATTTTGATGATCGATAGATCTGTCCTTCACAACACATGCATCAATCTCAGATCAATTCATCCAGAAATTTTAATCAGATTTGTGAACTTGGTTGAAGAACCAAATTAGCCAGAGATCAAATCAAATCATCTTAGATCATTTAAGACAGGTACGAAGAACGGACCCCTGGAATCTGAGAGTTCCAAACAATGAAAAAACTGAAGAAATCAGTTTTAAAGTTGTCTAAATTAAGTGTTTATCAATGAACTTTACAAATCAAAAACTGAGTTTTGATACAATGAAAACATGGAACATGAATTTTACTTAACATTCTAATAAATTTAGGCATAAAAGAACGATCAATAATTTACCTGAGCATCATAATTTGTGGTCCATAAACCTTTGATTATTCATTTATTAATTCATTCATTTTCTTTTCGGCTTAGTCCCTTTACTAATCTAGGGTTGACACAGTGGAATGAACCACTAACTTATCAAGCATATGTTTTACACAGTGGATGCCCTTACAGCCGCAACCCAGCACTGGGAAACATCCATACACACTCATTCACACACATACACTACGGGCAATTTTTTTAGCCTACCCAATTCACTTATTCTACGTCTTTGGACTTGTGGGGGAAACCGGAGCACCCGGAGGAAACCCACGCGAACACGGGGAGAACATGCAAACTCCACACAGAAATGCCAACTTACCCAGCCAAAGCCCGAACCAGCATTCTTCTTGCTGTGAGACGGTCGGTTACCCACTGCGCCACCACGTCGCCCACCTTTGATTATATTTATTCATTCATTTTCTTTTCGGCTTAGTCCCTTTATTAATCCGGGGTCGCCACAATAGAATGAACTGCCAACTTATCCAGCACATGTTTTTACGCAGCGGATGCCCTTCCAGTCGCAACCCATCTTTGGGAAACATCTACAGTATACACACTCATACACTATATGGACAATTTAGCCTACCCAATTCACCCATCCCGCATGCCTTTAGACTCTGGGGGAAACTGGAACACCCAGAGGAAACCCACACGAACACAGGGAGAATATGCAAACTCCACACAGAAACGCCAACTGACCCAGCCGAGGCTCGAACCAGCGACCTTCTTGCTGTGAGGCGACAGCATTACCTTTTGCGCCACCGTGTCACCCTTATATTATATTATATTAATTATTCTATATTACATTATATTATATATTAATGGAAAGTTTCATGTTTTATTTTATGGCCCACAACTGGTATTCCTAAGTTCCTAAGAATTATGCTTGTCACACCTTTTTACACCAAGCTTCAGTTTCTTTGTAAAACAGCAGCAGCAGCAGCAGCCTGTCCTAATTAACTAATGTACAAAGATTTTAAAACGGCTTGTTTTAAACATTAAACCATTATCTTGCTAAACATTATCTTTTATTATCCCTTTCCCTTTGTCCATCTATTGTCTATTCTCATCACGCTCCGTGTCCAGATGCTACAGGCACCCTAACTCCCTCTTTCGTTCCACTTGTACGTGCATCTTTTAATTGGCTTGTTCGTTCGCCGCTAATCAGCCTGCTTAGTATTAATTGTGACATAATTGGGTAATACTAATATTTATTGCCATTCAATTTTAAAACGATTGTGTTTTCTTTAATTGTAGGCATGAATTCATAATGGCTCCTGAATAAGTCATGGTCAACAGTGGCGTATCTTTTATTTATCGTAACGTGATTTGCTGACAGGATTCTTTTTCCGCAGAGTCCCCCAAGTCTGCCGGTAGTTTCAATGGTGTCACAACTTTTGGGGGAAAGAGAGATAGAGAGGGAGAGAGAGAGAGAGGCTGAAAGCGGGAGTTGAGTTTGGAGTCTTTGTTAATCAAGACATTAATATATAAAATGATGAAACCTTTACCTGGTCCCAGTTGTTTTGGGCTTTCATGTTGTTGTGCTGTTGTTGTTTGGGCTCTTCATCTGGTATTAATGCCATTCTGTCTGAACTCAAAGATGGCAGGCTGCCTGGTAATTCATATGCTTGTTCTCTGATGGCATCTGTGAAAATGTGCTCTGTGCATATTGGTACATACCCTGTGGGAGAGAGCAGAGCGCAAACCTCTGACTGAGTGGGATGAACGCGGTTTCAGAACTGGGGCACTCGCACCAAAAAACAAAAGAGAGAGAGAGATGGAAAGAAAAGGGAAGAAGGATAAGGAGAAAGAAGGCTAATTTGACTGTCTATGTGGTGACTGTGATTGACATGCTGACACAGGGTGATATTAGGATTGGACTGGACTGAAGTAGTTTGTGTTGTACTCTAGAAAATTTGAGTATTGTAATCAGAAGTAATCTTACAGAATATAAAGCAGTATAAGTCGAATCCTAGAGCGAATCTATGCTTCTAAAAAGTGTGGTAAAGTTTCACTGAAGTCTTTCGTATGGTGTTCTGTTGTGCACTGTAAAAAATCTGTTAATTAACAGTTTCCATATTTTGTGATTCACAAGTGTTTTCTGTTTATTTATGGTTGTGAATTGCATTATGGGATGTTGATCTGTGCTCTGTCCGCTTTTGTTGTTGCAAATTCAACTCTACAGTTTAATAAAGTGACTTTTATTGACATTTTAGTGTTCATGTATGAGAAATAACATATAGAGGATTAAAGGGCACCTATAATGAAAATCATCTTTTGTAAGCTGTTTGGACAGAACTGTGTGTAGGTATAGTGTGTCCACACTCATACTGAAACACAAAAAATCCTGACGTTAAAATAGGATCCACATCCCTCTCATTTTGAGGCCCACCGCAACGTTACATAGGAGTGCGGTTTTCCTGCCCACCGAATTGATTGACAGCCGCTATACAGTTTCTATATCAACAAGACTGGATGTGCGCAAAACAATGGTATTAAAAGACCTGTTCAGCTCGCTGTGATCATGAATCATCATCAAATGTGATCAAGAATGAGTTTTACAAGTTTAAAACATTTTTAAAACAGTGCATGTTTGTAATGAATTACAGCGATTTTACCATCTTTATCTCCACAGCCTCAAGTCAGTACAATTATAAAAGAAGAAGCTTCAATCTTGGTTTGTGGACGTTAAATCAGGATTATTTTGTACATTAACATAATGAATATCCATACAGCAGTGGATATTAATGTGTATCCTGCCATGTAAAAACAGTGCACAAGTTAAACGTGAAGTTAAACTGTGTGTGTGTCTGTGTGTGTGCGTGAACTTTGTAACGACATTGTGTGTGACTCATCAAAAGGTTTGAATTAACTCCACAACAAATACATCAAATAATCATTGGTGAAGTACTTACTGTAGTATTTCTTTCAAACGTTGCGTGAGATCTGTTTCTTTCACGTCTGTCACTTGGCTGTTTATCTGACGTAGCCGAGATGGAGATTGAGGCACACTCTGACAGGTATGTGGGAACGGTGGGTGGGGAGAAATAGCATTAAAGGCACAGGCCACAAAAACAACTACATTCAAAGCAGACAATTCCGATGGGTGTTTTGAGCTGAAACTTTACAGATACATTCTGGAGACACAAAAGACTTATATAAAATCTTAAAAAATGGGTAAAATAGGTGCCCTTTGTCTATGAAATAACAGGAAATGTACTGGCAGTTTATTACAAGGTTTTTGTACAGTAAAATACAATGCCGACCCAGAAAATATTAAAATTTTAACCTATAAAATGTTAATAAAAGCCACTTTTTTCAACTTTTGAAGGTTAAAAGTTGTTGGAAGAAAGATCAAGGTCCTGTAATGCAATTCAAAAGCATGTAAGGATAAATAAATGAGGGAAAATAAAAAAATAAAAACATGATTCACAAAATACAGAAAACAGCAAATTTATGGATTTTTTTTTTTACAGTGTACTCTGTGTAGTTTTTGCTTTGGGAGAGAAACAATATTTTAAGCCAATTTTTCATAAAACATCTCTGTGTATGCATTATTTATTCTAGCTCCTATTTTTTAAAACATAGTATAAAACTTCTTAATGAAAAATCACTTGCGATTGTGTTTGTAAATCACTTGGAATCACTTGAACGAATATAAATATAAATATAAATAAATGTAATGTATGTAAATAAATGAATAAATGAAGCAGTCAAGTTATGTGACATGGCACACTTTAAGGTTATTGTTTTTTTTTTTTTTATTACCATTATGACAATAATTATTTATTCGTTTCTAATAAATGATAATAACAAATAAACAAAAAACAATTAAATAAAATGACACATGGATATTTTTACCATGATTTACAGATTGCACCCACTTTCATTCAGTGTAACGGCAGTCATATCAACAGTAGATACAAACAAACTAACTAACTAATCTTCTCAAATATATGCAAGGCATTTTTCCCCAAAGCAAAATTTCTAAATATATCACGCGCATTTGACTTGAAAAACCACAATCTCTTAATTTTAATAAAGTGGAGTTTAGTTTTCATTTTTATACTTTCTTACTTTGCTTTCTAATTTTTAATCATTTAAAATATAACACAATTCAGTGTAGCAATAAAATGATCCATTTACTAATGAATTATAAATACTTTCTAGTTCTTCATATTTTCTTTTATATAATTGAATAATAAGTACAGGTCAGAATAAGTATGCTGTTTAACATTTACTTAAATATGCCTATTATTAAACTGAATGGTGATATTATCCTTAATATGCAACTAGATGTCCCATTTAGAATAAAACTAATAAAAATATACACTATCCACTTTTCTCTTCTTGTGTTTCACAGCAGAAAGTTTAAAAGAGACTTAAAAATATGCAAATTATAAGTTACGAAAGGTATTAGTTAAATTTACACTCTCCACCATCATCACTTTTTCCACTCGACTTCCTTTTGTTGTTAAAAAAAGCCAGGATTTATGAAGGATCTGGAAAAGTGTTCCCATTAGTCATCTGACTATGACAGCAGAAGGTCTAAGGTCATGAGAAGTGGCCTGATTATCTGTTGTGCAGACAGACAGTAAGCTCTAAAGCCGACAGCATTTAAAAAGCACTTTTGAAAACAGCTAAAGATCTGACTGAAGTCAAATAACGCAGAGAAATTAATTTTAGATTGTTCTTTGGTATTTATGCATTTCAATTGTGTTGTTTCAGCTCATTTAAAATATATAGTTTGAACAAGCTGCTGAAATAATTTTTTTGAGTGTAATATTTGATATATATATATATATAAGAAACAAAACAGATAAAGGTTTACTTTTTGGATAAAAGTAGAGTAATTTTTATGATGATGCAGGTGATGTTAGAACCAGTGGGGGAAAGAGTACGAAAATATCATAATTAGGTTAAAGAACCGTTACTTGCAAAAAAAATGCAGTGCAAGTAGAGTAAAAGTATCTGTTGTAAATATTACTCAATGTACGAGTAAAAAGTAGCCCTTTCAAAAGTACTCAAGAGTAGTGAGTAGTGATGATTACGCTGTAAAAAGCTAATCTAATTTGAGAATGTGTGTAAACGTAACATTCTGTAGTGCATTTAGTTATTGCCCAGCAGGCACACAATGTCATAAGATGTTAATATTAGGTTAGATATAGGTTGTAATTTCATTCATTCATTCATTCATTCATTCATTCATTCATTTTCTTGTCGGCTTAGTCCCTTTATTAATCTGGGGTCGCCACAGCGGAATGAACCGCCAACTTATCCAGCACATTTTTTTTACGCAGCGGATGCCCTTCCAGCCGCAACCCATCTCTGGGAAACATCCACACACTCATCCACACTCATACACTACGGACAATTTAGTCTACCCAATTCACCTGTACTGCATGTCTTTGGACTGTGGGGGAAACCGGAGCACCCGGAGGAAACCCACGCGAACACAGGGAGAACATGCAAACTCCACACAGAAAACCTGCGACCCAGTGACCTTCTTGCTGTGAGGCGACAGCACTACCTACTGCACCACTGTGTCGCCCGTTGTAATTTCAGGTGACCAAAATTCAATGACTAGTCAGCATCTAAAGACAATGTTGTTTTGATGTCCAGTAATGACGTCAAATGACGTTGATATTTGCTTGATTTTAGGTTGTGTTAGAAAGTGACAAAAATCCAACATCGAGCCAACATCTTAAACCAAAGTCATATTGATATCAAATACTGACATTTATTCGTCAGGTATGACAACCAAAATCCAACCTGATCTGACAGACGTCATAGTGGTAACGTCCACAAAACGTCAAGCTGTAACATCATTAGATGTTGATATTTGGTTGATTTTAGGTTGATTTGGTTGATGTCGGCCTGACGTTGGGTTCTGATGTGAACCCGATTTTCATTTCAAATGCAACGTCTCGACGACATTGGGGTACAACATCAATCTGACGTCATGTTGACGTCTTGTGCCTGCTGGGTGTTTCAGGCCATTTCGGTCATCATACAGTAAACATCCGTCATCTTCTCATCAGTGACATGCATCTAAACAGTCTCTGTGTCAATGCGTGTAAAGATTTTGGATATCTTCTTGGACACCTTTAATGGTTCAAAACAGTTTGCTGCAATTATAAATCGCCCATGGCTTGAGGTAGTTCATTATGATGTGCGATTTGATTGGACAGGAATCACAAAACTGAAGTAGTGACTGCAATGCAGGTTGAAGCATAGTAGTGGAGTAAAAGTACCAAAACAGCACTAATGTACTCAAGGGAAAGTAAAAGTACACATTTTTAAAACTACTTGGTAAATTACAATTCCCAAGAAAACCTACTTATTTACAGTAGTTTGAATGAGTATTTGTTACAGTGTTTGTAATTTGTTACTTTACACCACTGGTTAGAACTAACCAACTGACTAGCAATTCATCAGATGGATTTTTGTGGGCCTCTTGAATCATCATCTTAACTTGGACAAGATTATTTGGACAAGATACACGCGTCCTCTTTCAAACTGATTAAGAATACTTACAGTTGACTGGAATTTCATGGGCTTTAAAATTAGTATTATTATTTTTCTACAATTAATAGCTGTTTGTGATAGCAACTTGTGATAGCCGCTTTGCTGCAAATAACAGCTCTGTTCTTTGGTCTTAACCATTGTAATGATTGACTGAGGTTGGCCTATTTATTACCTCACATTTATACCTAATTTTTAGCTGTGCCTTTACTGAATAAGCCTTCTGCTACGTCCGACAGATCGCACTATTATGTCTTTCTTTTCTTTTTCGTTCCTTTATAACCTGTTTTAACACATTTTAATCTGTTTGATCTGTTTTTACTTATTATTTGTTTTTATTTTCTTATACTTGTCTCTTTTATTACGGTTTATGTAAAGCACTTTGAATTGCCACTGTGTATGAAATGTGCTATATAAATAAACTTGCCTTGCCTAATATTACTTATTACCTCATATTTAACAGGAGGTTATGGTTGAACAATACCCTCTTCTCAGTCACCCAAGTGTAAAACAGAAAAACAGAAAACTATAATATAAAATAATATAATATTATAAATAATATAATATAAAAAAATGTATAAAAATATATATTTCAAGAGTTCACACTTAGCTGATGATTGATAATAAAGCGTGTTTGGCATGCTGTCCCGGGAGAGAGCCCTGAGCTCAGAATATCCTTGAGCCCGGGGCTTCCTCCCGTTTGTAGGGCGACAGGAGAGTCTGAGCTCAGGTGGTCTCGAGAACTCCCCTGCTGTGAACTACTGGATATGTATCTGGCTAAGAGTTGCCTTAGAATGCTATTTGGTTAATTAATTTTCTTATGGTGCCTGTTTTTGAACGGTGGGAGGAAACCGGAGAACCCGGGGAAAACCCACGCGAACACAGGGAGAACGTGCGAACTCCGCACAGAAACGCCGACCAGCCCGGAGGGAAACGGACCAGCGACGTTCTTGCTGTGAGGCAACAGTGCTACCCACTGGCCACCGTGCCACCCTATCGGTAAAGGGGAGGAGTAGGGGTGGAAGGGGGGATTCTTCAAACGAAGATGACTGGAGCAAAGTGCTCCGGTAATTTATAGTGGTCTATGTTCATCTGATTGGCGCAATATGCAGAGTTAAGCGATACCAGCTGTGTTCAATCATAAGCACGTGATCCTCTCGAAATTAGTTTGTAAACAAACCCCACATATAAAAAATATACTATTGTAATATAGATAATTGTGACCCTGGACAACAAAACCTTGTCTTATGTTGCACATGTACATTTTTGGCAATAGATAAAAATACATTTTATTGGACAAATCTTTCTTTTATGCCAAAAATCATTAAAATAATAAGTAAAGATGCTGTTCCATGAATATAGTTTGTATATTTCATATTGTAAATATATCAATTTTTGTTTAGTAATGCGTACTACTAAGAATTTCATTTTGATAAATTTAAAGCCATTTTTGTAAGTGTTAAGATTTTTTAACCCCTAGATTCCTGTTGTCCTGTTAAATTGTCGTATCTTTCGAATATTGTTCTATCCTATAGCAAATCACACCTTAATGAATTTTTTTTCAGCTATCATGAGATGTATAAACTTAGTTTTCAAAAATGTGAAAGTTATAATAGTTTTGTGGTTGATTTGATCAATTGCATTTATGTCAAGCCTGTAATTGTGCACAAACACAAAAAAAGAGACATTTTTGATAAAACTGCTGTGTTTGCAATTGTTATTTCTCAATTTGAACAGATTTGTTAATATTTTGAGTAAAAGATCAAAAGTTTAGGCAATAAAGAACATTTTACCAAGGTAAAAACAGCATTAAAAACAACACTTTGTGCTTGTTTGCTCAGACATGTTTACAGAACATCAGGATGTCATAATAGGTCATTAAACAGATGACCTTTGATTTTAGCAATGTTTCATCGTTCACGATTAAATATAAAGAAAGCACTATGGTTTACCTTTTCACAGCAGTCATGTTGTGTTGATGGCCAAGCTCAAACTCATAGACAACATTGAAAATGTCGAGGTAACTGATAACATGAGTCTAAGAAAAGTCAGTCTGGTTTTAGCCACATTCCTGAAGCACCCCTTGCCTAATCTGCCTTTTGTCAGACATGCTCATAGCGAGAAGCGATAAGGTCTGAGCGCACGTCTATATCTGGGACAGGCCTGCTGCGAAAGCTCTTAAATAAACACTCCGGGGACATCTTAAACTTAATAACCGCTCATCCTCCTCTTTCTAAACTTCTGTTTAGAGCAAGCATCAGTCACATGTTTGCCAAAATTCCCAAAGTTTGGAAAACACAAGATTTTCATTTTGTTTGAAATGAAAATTCAAACGAGTCTGGAGAAAAGAAGGAATGAATTATTCTTTTTAGGAGGAGTCAAAAAGGTGGAACGTGAACTAGCAAAGCAATGAAACTTCTCCCTCTGTGCCAACGGAACCTTTGTTTATGTTGCAGATAAATAAATTAGAGGCTAGATAATGTTGTCCAGTTGTTGTTGAGGTAAATGCATGCGCGCACACACACACACACACACACACACACACACACACACACACACACACACACACACACACACACACACACACACACACACACACACACACACACACAAACAAACATGCACAAAGATAAATAGTTTACTTATTTTACAGCGTGCCTATAAATACATTTATTATTAATATTCTTCTTCTTATTATTATTATTATTATTGCGTATACCTTTAATTTAGGTCACAATTCATGGTATTAACAAAGCATTAACTAAAAACATCATCAAGATCATCCTTTATAACAAATAATGAACAGTTCATATCCTAATATTAGGTGGTTAATATACCAGCATGGATTGTGACCTAAACTAAAGTGTTACCTATTGTTGTTGTAATTTTTATTACTATTATTATGTGATCTTTGAGAAGCAAAATTTCAGCACATAATTCATGCACGGTTTCTCATAGACCCTTGAATGAGGGGTCAAAATCCTGCAGGATATTGAGAAATGGTGTAATGTGACTTTTCTAAGTGGTCGGGGATAAATTGCATTGTGCAACCCAGGCTCATTCTGAAAATGTACCACTATATACATTTCTGGAGAGCGCCAATTACGTTCCAGGAAGTAAGTTTTTTGCAAGTTTTGTTTTTGCAAATTTACCAGAGGCCGCTGTGTACGCTTTTTGAATCTCAAATTTCTTCTCGCTAGTGCCATTCGCGCCTGAGACTTCTCTAAGCCCAACCGACAGTTTTAAAAAGCAATCCAGAAAAAAAAGCCCTTGCCTAATTTTTACTACGTTTCAGATTTTACCACATTCTCACCCAGTTATTTACTTGTTTATTTAATTTTTTGGCTTCTGTTTTTGCCTTACGTGCTTTCTGGAACTGTTCTTCACCAGACCCGAACCCCGTTGTCGTGGTCAACTCCCCTCTGCATCTAATGTCTGCCAACATACATGGTGAGCTAACTGGACAAATTGGTAACAGTGGGAAAGCCGCTCATACAAAGATAAGCAGTCAGTTGGTAAGTGCGAAAAGGAATGACGTCATACCGCCCCGTAGCATTCATTTTAAAGATGAAATGCAGCCATATGTACTTCTGGCTATATAATTTGCGACCTCCAGAAATGTTTTTAGGGCTAAGTTTTCACATATATTGAGTAGATATACTGTATGTAAATGTGACCAGTATTGTGCAAGTTACTTCCAAACTCTAATACATTACAGATTACTTGTTACTATTATTTAAAAGTAATCCCTTACATTACAATATTACTGTCTCAAAATTGTAATATAATACATTACTCTTATATTACTTTTTAGTTACTTTTACCAAAATAACTACAGAATTAGAACTTAACATTCTAATCAGACCAAATGCACTGCAGAGCATCCAGTAGAAATCGATATGATGTAGCAGAAATACTGTGACCTATCCAGGCTACTAACAATATAGTATATATTTGGCAACGTGAGACTCAAGTCATTGCAAGAAAGGATGACAGTAAGATTCACAAATGATCTGTTAAAAAATTGGTAGAGGTAAAGTGGTTATCTGGCAAGATCTGTGAATAGCTTCACTATATGCATATTAGACACAACAGGCCTATATGTAAACTCCAATGCCATGACAAGATGCAGATTTCTTTTCTTATTGTTGCCATTATTGTATTCACTTTAATTTCAAGTGGCTCACAACACAAAACTGTCATGCACAAAGTGAGCATGATGAACATGTTACGTTCAAGTACTCAAATAGGATCCAATATTGCAAGTGATAAGTTTATTTGACAAGGTCAAGATAAACTGGGACAGGGTGATCAAACTATAATCAAACAAGGAAAACTGGGTAGGGAAGGACGAAACGGGGTCCAACAGCCACTCCTCTCAGTCCTAAGCACATACAGAAAGACGTAAGCAAATACAACGAACTGACAAAGAAACATAGAAACGTAGTCCATATATAGGCGAGATAATAAGTCTCAGCTGGCAGGCTAATCAGAACAGCTGAGTCGCGTCATGACATGTGACATAACGAATACATGTGACAATAACAAATACACATGGACGACCAAAACAAAACAAACTCACGTGACAAAACAGACACTCCAGATGACGCACAAACCTGCAACCGTAACAGTACCCCTCCTCCTAGGATCACCTCCTGGTGCTCCCTGAAGAGCTAACCTGGCGATTGTAATCATCGATAAGAGAGTGATCCAATATATCCCTAGCCGGAACCCAACTTCTCTCCTCTGGACCGTAACCTTCCCAGTCCACCAAATACTGGAATCCTCGCCCCCTCCGTCTCGAGTCCAGGATGCGTTTAACCGAATAGGAAGTCTCCCCGTCTACAAGACGCGGCGGGAGGGGGGGTGTTGGGACCGGCATGGGCGGATTAATGGCCGCATGAAAAACGGGCTTTAATTTGGAAACATGAAACATGGGATGTATTCTCCTGTACGTTGGAGGAAGTTTGAGGACTAATGATCTTGATGACAGTGAATGGGCCAATAAATTTAGGTGCAAGTTTATTACATACGGAGCGCAAAGGAATATTCTTGTTTGAAAGCCACACTTTTTGACCGACGACGTAAACGGGAGGCTTAGACCGGTGGCGATCGGCTTTCGCCTTGGTGCGCGCACCCACTTGGAGGAGGGCCTGTCTGGCCCTGTTCCAAGTGCGTCGACACCTCTGGACAAAGGCGTGAGCAGAGGGAACCGCGCTTTCAGATTCCAGACTGGGAAAAACTGGTGGCTGGTAACCTAAACTACACTGAAACGGAGAAAGGCCCGTGGCAGACACTGGTAATGAATTGTGTGCGTACTCCACCCATGGGAGCTGCTGACTCCAAGAGGCGGGATTCTGGGAAACCAAACAACGTAACACACGTTCGAGATCTTGGTTGGCCCTCTCTGTTTGTCCGTTACTCTGAGGATGAAAACCAGAAGAAAGACTTACAGTCGCCCCCAATGAATGACAGAATTCTCTCCAAAATTTAGAGACAAACTGAGGCCCCCTGTCAGAAACCACGTCTGTCGGGAGGCCATGAATGCGGAAGACGTGATTGATGACAGCAACCGCTGTCTCTCTGGCTGAAGATAATTTGGGCAGAGGGATAAAATGAGTAGCCTTCGAAAACCGCTCCACAACGGTCAAAACAGCCGTATTGCCACCAGATGGCGGGAGACCTGTGACAAAATCTAGCGAAATGTGCGACCAGGGTCTCGAAGGCACTGACAGAGGCTGGAGGAGCCCAGCGGGAGGACGATTGGAAGTCTTAGAAACAGCACAAACAGAACAGGCCAAAACAAACCCACGTATGTCCCGTGCCATAGCTGGCCACCAAAATCGCTGTTTAACCAAAAATAAGGTACGACTCACCCCCGGATGACAAGCCACTTTAGAAGAGTGTCCCCATCGAATGACGTCAGACTGAATCTCCTCCGGCACAAATAAACGACTGGGTGGGCATCCGGGCGGGGGCGTTACCCCTTCCAAGGCTGTGCGAACCCTGCTCTCGATCTCCTATGTCACCGCAGAAATGCAAATTTTCTGAGGGACGATGGGTTCGAGGGACGTATTGCGCTCAGAAAAATCAAAAAGGCGGGATAACGCATCGGGTTTGATGTTCTTGGAACCCGGTCGATAAGAGATGGTAAAATCAAACCGTCCAAAAAATAATGCCCACCGAGCCTGCCTGGAGCTAAGTCGTTTGGCGGACTTGATGTATTCAAGGTTCTTATGATCGGTCCAAACGATAAAGGGAACCCCCGAACCCTCCAACCAATGACGCCACTCCTCCAAAGCGAGTTTGACAGCCAACAACTCCCTATTACCAATGTCGTAATTACGCTCTGCGGGAGATAATCGGTGTGAAAAAAACGCGCAAGGATGAATTCTGTCGTCCGAAGCTGCGCGCTGGGACAGGATAGCGCCCACCCCCACCTCTGACGCGTCAACCTCCACCACAAACTGCCGGGAAGAATCAGGAGTCAACAGAATAGGGGCTGAAACAAAGCGGTCCTTTAATTTTGTGAATGCTGCTTGTGCCGCACTCGACCACCTGAAAGTAGTCTTGGAGGAGGTTAAGGACGTCAGAGGAGCAGCGAGCTGGCTGAAATTGCGAATAAAACGCCGGTAAAAATTGGCGAAGCCCAGAAATCTCTGCAGGGCCTTACGAGACTCCGGATTTGGCCAATTTACCACAGCCTGGATCTTCTCTGGATCCATGCGCACCCCCTCGACCGACACAATGTGTCTTAGGAAGGGAACAGACTGTGCATGGAACACGCATTTCTCCGCCTTGACAAAAAGCCCATTCTCTAGTAGTCTCTGAAGCACTCGCCTGACGTGTTGCACATGTTCCTGGAGAGAACGGGAAAAAATCTGAATGTCATCCAGGTAAACATAAATAAACTGATCTATCATATCTCGCAACACATCATTCACGAGTGCTTGGAAAACTGCGGGGGCATTGGAAAGCCCAAAGGGAAGAACACAATATTCAAAATGCCCCCTGGGGGTATTAAACGCCGTTTTCCATTCATGGCCCTCCTTGATGCGAACCAAATGATAAGCATTGCGGAGGTCTAATTTCGTGAAACAAGATGCCCCCTGTAGACGCTCGAACGCCGAAGACATCAACGGTAAAGGATACGTATTCCTTACTGTGATGTTATTCAGCCCTCGATAATCTATACAGGGTCGAAGAGAGCCATCTTTCTTTTTCACGAAAAAAAACCCCGCCCCCGCCGGTGAAGAAGAAGGGCGGATGATCTTGGCCGCTAGAGAATCAGAAATATATTTCTCCATGGCCTCCCTCTCGGGAATGGAAAGAGAGTATAACTTGCCTTTAGGCGGAGACGTACCTGGCAGTAAGTCTATAGCACAGTCATAGGGACGATGAGGAGGAAGAGAAGTAGCCCGAGACTTACTGAACACTCTCTTCAGGTCGAGGTACTCACTGGGCACGTTTGACAGGTCCATACACTCCTCCTGAAACACAGAACAAGACACAGCAGAACGAGCAGACGAAAGACAAGACTCATGACATTTCTCACTCCACGAAAATATTGTGCTGAGACCCCAATTAATATGAGGTTTATGGAGAACTAACCAAGGATGACCTAAAACCAACGGTGTGTTAGAACAGTTAGTTAAAAAAAAATGAAATGTGTTCAACATGATTTCCAGACGTAATAAGTTTTATGGGAGTAGTGGAGTGAGTAATTGTGGGAAGAGAAAGCCCGCTGAGGGCGCGTACTGCAATGGGTTGATAAAGAGCGATAACCGGAAGTTTAAAACTGAAAGCAAAACTAGAATCAAGGAAATTCCCCTCTGCCCCGGAATCAATAAGAGCGTGGGTGTCTTTAGTTCCGCCTCCCCATGACAGCGTAACCGGCAGTAAAGTAGCCGCCGTAGAGGGTTTCTTCAGATTGATTTCACCCATCAGTAACCTCTTACCTACTGATGGGCGTTGTCTTTTACAGGACAAGAATTCACGCGGTGCCCCGCGCCCCCACAGTAAAGGCAGAGCCCCTCATTTCTCCGTCGGCGCTTCTCCTCACGGACAAGCGAGATCTGCCCACCTGCATAGGTTCCGGGTCACCGTCACTAGCTTCCGCCGCCATAGCCAAAACAGGAGGATTATGAACTGGAGCCGCAAATCTCTCCTGCTGCGTGCGGCTAATTCTACGACACAGCCTGGTGTCCACACGAATTGCCAGATCCACAAGCTCATCCAGAGTTTTGGGAAGGTCCAATGTATATATCTCGTCTTGCAAGCGGTCCGACAACCCGTGCAGGAACATATCCCACTGAGCCTCCGCGTTCCAACCGCATTCGGCAGCCAAAGTCCGGAACTCGATGGAGTAATCCGCTACGCTCCGATTCCCCTGACGGAGCTCTGCGAGGATACGAGCGGCCTCTCTCCCGGAAGCAGCACGGTCAAACACCTTTTTGAGCTCCTTAGAAAATAGCTCAAAGTTGGAACAGCAAGGCAGCTTTTGTTCCCAAGCTGTAGTTCCCCACAGAGCCGCTTTCCCTGAAAGGAGCGTGATGGCAAAGGCGACCTTCGACTGTTCTGTGGGAAATAAGGATGGTTGCAGAGTAATATATAGGGAACATTTCGACAAGAAAGACCGACACAAGTGAGGCTCTCCATCATAACAGGTCGGTGGAGGAATGCGAGGCTCAACAGGGCGGCTAGTAACGACCGGTGCTGGCGACACCTCTGGAGCTGGTGCGGATGCTTCCCGTACTGTTCCAGTTGCCAGCTGTTGAACTTGGGCGGTGAGAAGAGAAACCTGGCCGACCAGAGTCTGAATGGCCTGGGCGGTGGTAGTCAATGCCTCATCCTGCCGATCCATTCTGGCGCCGCTGAGTGTCATGAACTCTGAGATCTGTGAAGCACTCGCTGGATCCATAATGCAGGTCAGTTCGTTTTGTTACGTTCTAGTACTCAAATAGGATCCAATATTGCAAGTGATAAGTTTATTTGACAAGGTCAAGATAAACTGGGACAGGGTGATCAAACTATAATCAAACAAGGAAAACTGGGTAGGGAAGGCAGGAAACAGAAGGACGAAACGGGGTCCAACAGCCACTCCTCTCAGTCCTGAGCACATACAGAAAGACGTAAGCAAATACAACGAACTGACAAAGAAACATAGAAACGTAGTCCATATATAGGCGAGATAATAAGTCTCAGCTGGCAGGCTAATCAGAACAGCTGAGTCGCGTCATGACATGTGACATAACGAATACATGTGACAATAACAAATACACATGGACGACCAAAACAAAACAAACTCACGTGACAAAACAGACACTCCAGATGACGCACAAACCTGCAACCGTGACAGAACATAGCTTTCTCAATATAATGCTCGTGCACCGATTTCCTCTGTTTGTGGAAAAAAACTGCTCTCAAATATACGCTGCTCGCATGCAAATTTTCTCATGTTCTCTCAAATATGCAATGCTCACGCACAAATTTTCTTGCGCGCTCTCAGTACACTGCTCGCTCAATGAGATTATATGCAGACTCACAATTTGTGTCTTGTGTTTCCTCTTCCTTTTCGTGCTTTTTAATATGATTTATATTGGTGCACTATTTATTAACAATAACCAAAATACTAAAATAGACTTATCATTTTTTATCTAATAAACCATAACATTTTTGGCTGTATGTTATATGATGAGATATTTCCAGTTTTAAACACTTAAAGACAGAGAATAGACGTTGGATGTAAAGAATACGTTTTATTTTAAAACATTTATTAAACATCCAAAAGGTGCACCATACTAATCAAATAATAAACATTTAAACTAAAATATAACCAACGCAAGCAGAAATGGAACTAATAGAAAATAGGGAAACACTTGATTAGGTATTTTAGTTTACTGTACTATTCACTCTTCAAATAAATCTCACTACAAATCTCATTTTATCATGGCCACTAAAATAAAGTGAACTAGTGTCTGTTGTCTTCCACATTGTTGATGAGATTGAGGAGGACAGTTTCCCTGTCATCCTCTTCATTTTGAGGAAAAGCTGTTCCACAGGGCCCCTGAACACACATATTGGCATGTACTGTGTTTTGAACAGTACTATAGTAAAGTACTTCAGTTAATCTGTTGTGGTAATACTATAGTTGCTATGGTAACACAACAAGTGTAATATAAACAAATGACCCAATGCTGTATTTTTTTTTATTTTTTTTTTACAATATAGGGTATATTAAACTACAATTCACCACACTTTACTATAGTAAAACTACACTTTGTATTTCATTTTATGAGTTCACTATTCTTAATACTACAGTACGCTGAAGCATTCAATAACAAGTTGTAAATAATACTAGCCTAAAACATAGGCAGTACACCTAACACTCAATAGCACTAGTGTTTATTATAGAATTTACCTTAACCTGTAGGTAAATAGTGCAGCAATATATAAACCATATCAACATTCTTGGGATAACAGTTTAACAGGAGGATCTCTGGAGAGCAAAAGCACGAAAAGAGGAGGAAACACAAGGCATCATCTGACGGAGCGAGAGCAGATCATTCGCATGTGAGCAGACAGTGTTTTGAGTGCACGCGAGGAGTTTTGTCCACGGACAGACGTAACACCGCCGCGTTCGCTCGCTTGTATTACACGAATGCGCTCTCGCCATGTAATACTGCGCTTACGACATTTGTCAGTGAAATAATGCCATAAGCTCGTGAATGTACTGTCTTCTGCCATTTTCATCTATTTGCCGCTTTTACGCTGCGCGTTAAGCCTGGTTAGGGCTTAACGTTACTGCGAACCGGGCTGAGCCAATAGCCCCAGACCTCGAGCTCAGAGGCTGAAATCATTCCGCGTTCAAAGTAAAAAGATCCAATAGCCAGAGGGAGATTAATGACAACACACACGTATGTTCACTCACCACAAACAGGAAATAGAGCTGCGGTATTTTTTATTTGTTAATGTCTTGCGGGCGAAAAGTTTGTTGTAACGCACGCGTTACTGAACATGTACCGAGTAAAATATTACTGAAAATGTATTAGTAATGTATTGCTTTACAGGAAAATGTAATACGTTACTGTAATACATTACTTTTGTAACGCATTACTCCCAACACTGAATGTGACTGAAAGAGTCAGACCTCACCAGCCACAAACCTCACCGCAGGTCACGTGGCACTCATGTCTCATCACAAAGGGGCAAACAAAACTGACTCTTTTGGTAGTACCTAATTTTAGTTTGAGATTTTGAAAACCAGATCTAAATTTAGCGGGAACAGTCGAGTTGGGTAGGAAACAGGGTGGGGCGGGCAGCAGGTGAATAAAGGCTGAATAAAAAGCGGGAGCGGTCGCATGCGGAATAAAACCTGGCGGGAGCGGGATTAAAAATTCAGTCTCGTGCAGATCTCTATCCTGGTCCTTCAGGTTGGGGGTTGAGTGTTGGGCTAACAACCCATTTTATAAAAATTAGGTGTTACGAACATGAACATGGTGCAGCTAAATATCAACTTCGATATAAACGGACCTGGGAGTAAGTAAGTAAGTAAGTAAGTAAGTTTTGCAAACGGTTGCATCCATAATGCAGATTAATCAATAATATGTCTTTAACAACATGTGAACATATGAAAATAATTTCTTAAGATTCATGTGATGCTGAAAACTTGGATTATGAGGAAAATGAAGTTTTACCATCAAAAGAATAAGTAATATTTTGAGAAAGTTTTTGCAATGCTAATATATCAGCTTTATTAGTACTGGGATAAACTGTACAGACTAATGGCAGTGTGCAGGAAGGATTTTCATTCTGTGATACACCAGGGCATGGTTATTGTAGAACTCAAAGTGCTCTTGTTATGGGGTATGAGTAATGTCTAAAAGTTTAAACGGCAGCCTTTCCTTGTTCAAAACCTAGGGTGAGTTCTTCCACATACAAAACAGCTTGCATGACTTCAATCGATACATGGTTAACATATTTAAATAAATGAAATTAGCTTAGACACATTGATCATATCATTTTTAAGGAAAGCGAAGTTGTGACGTGGTAGGTTAGCCTCGGAATGTGTGCTCTGCATTTAATCCATCCAAGTGCACACACACATCAATGAACACACACACCATGAACACACAGACCCAGAGACATTGCTGCTGCGCCTGGGGAGCATTTAGGGGTTTGGTGCCTTGCTCAAGGAACTCACCTCAGCCATGGTATTGAAAATAGAAGAGACTGCTGGTTATTCACTCCCACCACCACCTTTTATATAGCACAACCTGCAAAAATGCAAATAATATTCAGTTTAGGTATCTAAAACTTAAATTAACTTCACAAATTCAATCTAAAATCATCAATTTCATAGTTAATAGACATCATTAAAATAAAGCAGTATGAGCAGTATTATTCGTTTCTTTGTCTTCTTTTGTACTGAAGCACAGTGCCAATATTCAAGTTTTCTTAGTTACCCTGTAAACAAGCTTGTTCTGGTCCTTAAAGGGCCCACTTAGGGCTAGCCCAGTGGTTCTGAATTCCTCCATAACAGAGAGATCCATGAACTGATCCTTGTGTGTCACATAGCAGAGAGGGAGCCTGAGGACTGGAATTCAACCTAAGCTCCCAGTGTTGTGCACGGTGTGCCGTACAAATCTCAAAGTCATAGTACACCAGGGTATGTGTGTTAATATTTTGGAAAGGTTGTTTTCATCCACTTAGAACTGTTACGCTCTGCATCAAAGGTCATTTTCAAAAATGCTCATTCTGATTGCGTACCCCTATATACATTTCTGGAGATAGCAAAATACGTCCCAGGAGCTACGTTTTTTGCAGTTTTATGTTTTCGCGAGTCCACCAGAGTCTGCTGTGTACGCTTTTTCAGATCTCAAATGTGTCTCGTGAGTGCCATTCGCACCTGCTGTTCTCACGTAAATTCACCAGAGGCTGCTGTCGACTGACTAATTTACTGACTGACCAACCGATCGATCCCCCTACCCTCCCCCTTCCCTAAACTCAACCAATAGTATTTTAAAAGCACCAATTGACCTGCCCACTCTCTTCTCTAAACCCAACCGCAGTGTTTTAAAAAGCAATCCAGAAAAAGAAATTCCCCTAGATTTTTACCACATTTTCAGATTTTACCACATTCTCACCCTGTTATTTACTTGTTCATTTTATTTTTTAGCTTTGTTTTTTTCTTACCTGCTTTCTGGAACTGTTCTTTACAGGACTTGAAACCCGTTGTCACGGTTAACTCCGCTCTGCATCTTAAGTCCGCCGACGTAAATGTCAAGCTACCTGACAAACTGTTAACAGCGGGAAAGCCGTCTATACGGAAGTAAGCGATCAGCTGGTGCGAAAAAGAACGCTCCATAGCGTTCGTTTTAAAGACAAAATGCAGCCATACATAGCTCTGGCAACATAATTTGCGATCTCCAGAAACGTAAATAGGACTAGTTTTCAGAATGAGCCTGTGTTGAAAAATACATCATAGTGGCACATTATAGTGGGTGGGATTATTGCTATAATTGCACTGTCTCTGCTACTGTGGCATCCTAAAACAAATTTCCCTTCCAGTTCTTGATAGATCCGCTCCTCGGCTATTTTTTATTATTATTAACTTTTTATCACAATCAACAAACCAGCTAAAATCTGATTGGTAGATAGTGCTGATATTGCTACGAACCTCTGACAAGCTCTATAGTATCTGATTGCAGACTTGCATATGCAAGCTGAGACCCACAGTCTCAGTCAAGCAACCGTATATCTGCAACCTCTGTATACGCGAGCAACAGCAACCGTTGGTGACCAGGTGGGCATGTAGAGCGACGCAACAAAGTTGACAATCCTTTAACTTTATGCAAATGAAGAGCAACTTTCTTGAGCCACAGCCAATAGGAACACCAGTAGAGGTCATGTGATCTTCTCTCTGCTCACTTAGAGGCGGATGTGTTTTCCGTGCTGTAGACCTACACAGACCTGTGTTCGCAGTAGGTCACCACCCAGGCATGCCAGGCAGCTACAAAGTCACTGCTAGTGTGAATGAGGCATTAGACATGCAATCTAAGACACAATAAACTCAATGAAGCTAGTGATGTCACTGTGAAGGTTAAGGTTAGGTGTGCACATTAAAAGCATTGCATGCAGCTCAGCTTGCATCTGCACCCGGACTGTAGGTAGACCCTTCTCGTCAGTCAAAGTTCTAGTTAAACTGCCACTGTGTTGGTTAATGCTGAATGTTTGTCATTGTTATTGCCTGAAGTTATGTTGTTTCTGACACTTGCTGCATGCAGTAGACCAATCACAACAAATGGGCCTATCGGAGCAAGCTCTGCAGAATAACATCACACTAAGGAGGTTTGGAAAATGAATCATTGGACATATATCAGTCATATGGGAGTTATTTGGAAAAGCATATTAAAAGACATTGAAAACGTTTTTTGTTTTTTTTGACATTGCATGCATATCTGCCTGGTTTTGGAGACCCCTAAAACCAAAATATGACCTTTTAAAATTCATGCACAATTCGGTATCGGTTTAGTAATATTCATAACCGGTTATTGTGTACTGACATCATTTATCTCATATGCGCTATGTCACGGTAGCTTGCTATGGTGAGGGAGGTGAGCACGAGTATTTAAAACGCTCACTGCATTTAAATTTCACTGCGTGTGTGTTTGCTGCACACTTACAGCAGAAGCCCCTGTTTCACTGTTGTGGAGAAACTGAAAATAAACCCCATTTCTCTCTCTTGCTGTGGACCTTTGACCTGCTGTCATGAGGTAAAGTTTCCTCTACTCTCGACTGTTATAGCTATACTTGTGGATGCAGACACGAGCGTGTCTGCATAGTGAGTTTTCTCTTTCGGATCTGTCATGAATCAGCTGTGATCGCCGCTGCCGTTTATTAGTGTCACTCATCAGTGAACAGCGCCAGAGCATTAGAGCCAATCGCAGCCCTTTCTGTTGATCACATAACCAGGGGTGTAAGAAAGAACTCGCTAGACAAGGCTCAGAAAGCGAGCGGGATATTTATATTTGCTATTTGCTATAAATGCTCATGTTTGCTCTGTGCATGTACTTGAGATTTTAAAGGTACCGTTTTTATATCTGACTGTTTGTATTAGGACAAAATTGGACAAAATTTTATTACAAATAGTATATAAATATATTTATAAATTTTAATACAAAAATTCTTGTGCTGTGAAGAAAATATAAAACTGTCTATGGAAAGCATCATCAATGCACCATGATGCACTGAGATATCAAATTGAAAAGAATCGATGGCATGATAATTGTAACCGAACTAAACCGTGAAACCAGTGTAGGTTCACACCTCTAATACTGTATATATTTATATACAGTTGAAGTCAGAATTATTAGCCCCCCTGAATTATTTTTTTCCCCCAATTTCTGTTTAACGGAGAGAATATTTTTCAACACATTTCTAAACATAATAGTTTTAATAACTCATTTCTAATAACTGATTTATTTTATCTTTGCCATGATGACAGTACATAATATTTGACTAGATATTTTTTCAAGACACTTATATACAGCTTAAAGTGACATTTAAAGGCTTAACTAGATTAATTAGGTTAACCAGGCAGGTTAGGGTAATTAGACAAGTTATTGTATAACGATGGTTTGTTCTGTAGACTATCGAAAAAAAAATTGCTTAAAGGGGCTAATAATTTTGACCTTAAAATGGTCTTTAAAAAATAAAAACTGCTTTTATTCTAGCCGAAAATAAAACAAATAAGACTTTCTCCAGAAGAAAAAGTATTATCAGACATACTGTGAAAATTTTCTTGCTCTGTTAAACATAATTTGGGAAATATTTTAAAAAGAAAAAAAAAAGTATACATGTACCATAGCTAACATTATAGTGTGCTTGCAGATCTGTCCTGTAATTACTAGACTTAAATAGTTTGTCAATTATTTTGAATCTGACTGTGGTTATTTATTGTATGGAACTCTGTGCCTCCACTTAGAGTGCCTAATTATAATTCTGATTTTTATGAAGAAAAAGGTTGTAAAGCTTAACACAAAAAGGTAACAACAGGAGTAGTAGTAATATTGCAATGCAATTAATTAAATTATTAAGGATAGTAACTAGGAATATATACAGTTCAAGTCAGAATTATTAGCCCCCCTGAATTATTAGCTCCCCTGTATATATTTTCCATATTTTTCCAACAATTTCTGTTTAACAGAAAGAAGATTTTTTTCAACACATTTCTAAACATAATAGTTTTAATAACTAATTTCTAACAAATTTATTTTATCTTTGACATGATGACAGTGCAGAATATTTTACTAGATATTTATTCAGCTTAAAGTGCAATTTAAAGGCTTACCAACATAATTAGGTTAGCTAGGCAAGGTAGGCTAGTTAGGCAAGTTATTGTATAATGATGGTTTGTTCTGTAGACTAAAATATTGCTTAAGTGGGCTAATAATTTTGACCTTAAAATGTTTTTTTTTTAATTTATTTTTTTATTAAAAACTAATTTTATTCTTGCTAAAAGGAAACAAATAAGACTTTCTCCAGAAGAAGAAAAAAATGTTAAAGGAAATAGTGTAAAAAATTCCTTGCTCTAAAAAAGAAAGAAAATAAATGAATCAGGAGGGCTAATCATTTTGACTTCATCTGTATATAGGCCTAAAGTGTATATGGAAAGTCTTGGTGAGAGAGGTAAGAACCCAAAGAGTACTATGGCTGAGCTCCAGAGATGCAGTCAGGAGATGGGAGGTAGTTGTAGAAAGTCAACCATCACTGCAGCCCTCCACTAGTCAGGGCTTTATGGCAGAGTGCATAAAAACACCTGAAGGACTCTTAGATGGTGAGAAATAAGATTCTCTGGTCTGATGAGACCAAGATAGAATGTTTTGGCCTTAATTATAAGCGGTATGTGTAGAGAAATTCAGGCACTGCTCATCACCTGTCCAATAAGGTACCAACAGTGAAGCATAGGGGTGGCAGCATCATGCTGTGGGGGTGTTTTTCAGCTGCAGGACAGGACGATCAAGGGAAAAATTAATTCAGCCAAGTACAAGAATATCCTGGACTAAAACCTTCTCCTGAGTGCTCAGGACCTCAGACTGGTCCAAAGGTTTACCTTCCAACAGGACCCTAAGCACACATTTAAAATACAAAAGTGAATGGCCAGAGCCCTGACTTAAACCCAATTGAGCATCTCTGGAGAGGCCTAAAAATGGCTGTCCACCAACATTTATCATCCAACGTGACAGAACTAGAGAGGATCTGCAAGGAAGAATGGCAGAGAATCACCAGTAAAAAATGTAAGGGGGGCTGAATACTTTCCTTACCCACTGTATATATAACATTTTAGCAGTAACTTTCCCAACTTTCTACATGAATGACAAAACCTCTTTTTTATATATATCCTGGAGGATGTTATAGTCCATTCAACCCTGGCGTTCAGGTGCACTCCCAAGTACTTAGAGGTCTCCAGCATGTCAACATCCTCCCAGCGGATGGAAACTGGGGTGAAAGGTTTCCTTGTCCTATTAAAGTCCAAAGCCTTCTGCTTTGTTTTTCTTCACATTGTGCTTTAGAGGGCTCAGCTCACACCAGTGATTCCTCTGTGCTCTCCTTCCTCTCACACGGCCAAGCATCAAAGTGTTGTGCGAGTATTTCTGTATGTGACTTGACCCAGTGCTGTATGTAATGTCAGTTGTGTGAAGTGTAAACAGGAAAGAAGACAAGACTTTTCCTTAGGGACATTCTTATAATACTGACCACCTGATGTGACATATGGCAAGCCGTTTTTATATTTAATCTATAAAGCATACTACTATTTTCAAACTACTATATCTTATTATTTAGGTACTAGGGCTTATCATTTACTGTTGGTAATTTTTTAGTGCTTTATAATTAGATATTAGTTCTTAATAATATATACTAATACCTACACTGTAAAAAAATAATTGTGCCAATTGGTCATAACAACTTAATATTTTGAGTTAACTTATCTGGATTGAAGGTATTGCCAAAACTTATATATCAAAGTTTTACTTAGCTGAACTTATAGGACTTTAAAAAAAGAGTCAGCTGAACTCATAAGCTGACATAACTGCTTCCAACATCTGGGCTTTAAATAGTACAAATGAAGAGTTCATATGCAAAACCCACTAAATCCCTCAGACCTCTTTTTTCGTAAATGAGCATTTTTTATCAGGCTCCTATAATTAGGCTCAGAAGTTTCATTTTTATAGCTAATGAAAAGGTTATTAGCTAGTAAATAAAATAACTTTTTTTTCAAAAATGTCACTTTAGACAATTCTTTGGTTTTTTAACAAGGTAGATTTTCTTTAGTGTCAAAACCAGCTAAATCCACTTGAGTTTTTTTGTTGCAAAAACCTCTAAATACACCTATTGGAACAAGACAGTGTAATTAGAAATTATTTTACCAAACCACCTAAAATTAAAAATACATAAATCTGTCAAGTAAGTGGCGGTTCATTCTGCTGTGGTAACCCCTGATAAACCAGGGACAAAGCAGAAGGAAAATGAATGAATGAAATCTGTCAAGTAAGTGCATTAATCAATAAAAAAAAGACATTAATTAAATCTTAACAATCTGTTGTCATTTCTGATATTTGGGATGTAGATTTAATGTGAGTAGAACAATGTAAACATTGCAAACATTGTAAACTAAGCTTGATTGATTCAAATAATGTAGTGTAAAAACATTGTGAAACATCAATATCTGTGCACTGTCCATTAACATAAAAAGCTTGTCAGATGTATAGGTAATATGCAGTAATATGTATAGTTTTATACATTATATTTATCTTTATAATATAAAAATATCTTACATTAGCAAATAAAACACAAGGTTGGCCTACTGGGCAAAAAGGGGATGTCTCTCAGACACTTTTAGAAGCTGTCTTTCATTCATTCTCACCATACTCAAGGTCTTGGTCTCTTTTTTGTCTCTTGTTTATCCTCATAGCATATATGTAATAAAAGAACAGCATCTTAACTTCGTCTTTCGGCAGTTGCCGTTTAATGTATAGTAAATTGGAATCATTCAAAGTAGCGTCACTGCACAACGTTATGTGTTAAAATCTAAATCAAATAAAAAACTGTAAAATCTAAATCGAACGTGGAATAAAACAGTCTCCCTATAAAAGTATCAGCGGGCCGTTACATTAAAAAAATGATTCGATTCACACCTTCTGAATGGTTCTTGGGACATAGCGGCTTTTGCTGTGCTGGGCTGACACTGGGATTTAGATGATTTGAGGCCAAATATTTGTTGAACATGTACTACGTGCCTAAAGCATTCGCTCAATGCCATTAGCTCATTTTTGGCGGAAGTGGCGTTTAGCAGCTTTGCATTTGAACTCTTCAAATATATGCAAATGAAAACAAATTATTTTTTGATGATGTATTTGTATGCATTTTTTTATTATATATATATATATATATATATAGTACAATCAATTTATTTTTTTATTTATTGTAATACTTTTACTTAAATTTATATGTTTATATGTTTACTTGTGGATGACGACAGACGATGAACGTTTTTCTGCAGGTTTAGAATATGATTGTGCTGGTAAAAAAAATTAGTTAATCGGGTTGACAAATTTTGGGTGGGTTTGGGATCAGTTTGGATGTTTTGAATGTGTATTTTATGTTAACTATTTAACAAAAACCAAGTGCGTATACCTACTTGTTTTTAGGTGTTTTTTTGTGCGTTCGCCAATTTTCTCATTGTAAAGTAGTGTGTTTTTGTCTGAGTTTCTTCTCAGATACCTGCTTCTTTGGTAAATTTGTATTTGCAGACTTTAAAAACCTCTTTTAGTATTAAATGAATCATGGTCCCTTAGTGGTCCATTAGCTCAGTGGTTAGCACTGTTGCCTCACAACAAGAAGGTCACTGGTTCATGTCCCGGCCAGGAGGCATTTCTTTGTGGAGTTTGCATGTTCTCCTCATGTTCAGGGATGCTTCGGTTTCACCCACAGCCCAAAGACATTGGGGTATAAGCAGAGCTTAATTTGTGCCGAAACACGTTTGATTGGGCACCTCTGAAATCGGATCCGGCACCTCATTTTACCAATCCCCCTCCTCAGCCGCCCTCCTCCTCTGTCCGCTGTTCACTTTCACTGTCCCGCTTCCATCCTTTCAACAACCCTGCTTTCATCCCCAACAACCCCCCCACCCAAACTGCGCTTAGCACGACACCTCCACATCCTTGCGTAACATACCGGATCTGTTACCCCGATCTGTTACCCGTTTCCTTGCAATTCACAAATTAAGCACTATAAGTGAATTAAATAAACAATATTGGCTGTAGTGTATGAGTGTGTGTGAGGATAAGACAGTGTATGGGTGTTTCCCACTTGTATTATCAAGTTGTCTTAAATTTAACATTAGTTAAGACAACTTCAATATTTGAGTTCACTAAACCTAAACCATGTCCATTACACTTGAATTATAAAGTCCTGTAAACTTTGACCTGAGTAAACCTAAAATTTTAAGGCAGCATGAACACTTACGTTTTGAAGTTGAAACAACATTTTTTTTTTTTTTTTTTACAGTGTACTGCCTTTTCTTTACTTTTCTTCTTTGGTGGAATGATTTCCCCAGTCCTATTTGAACTGCTGAATGCCTGGCAATGTTCAAAAGGCACATAAAAATGCATATTTTCTAATAATTAAAAAAAAAACCTACCAAATCTAACTTGTATTTTTCTATCAAAATCAGAAGCATTAGTACTATTAGTAGTACTTGATGAGAGTACTCTCTGTATAATAAATTGCTTAGGTAGAGTTGGTTTCTATTTTCATCTGGCCTCACCACTGTTGATGGCACTTAAAAAAAGCTCTAGTAGCGGATACATATACTTAGAAGATCTCTCATGATCACAAGCTTCCCACTTTCTCTAAAGCAGAGTTTCCGCTGTGTGGTATGGTATGATTTGGAACAGCACAGCTCTGCTCGCTTCAATTCAGTATTGCTCAGTTTGCATTTTTGCTGCAGTTTTGTATCACTTAAAGTGTGTGGGATTATCATTATAGTTGCAGTGCTTCCTAAAAAAACGTCCGGTTCATCTGGCTCCTTAGCTAAAAAACTTCTACTGACCACAATACTACCATTTCAGGTGTTTTTTTTTTTTAAATTCTTTATATTGTGTAAACATCTATCTATACACATAACACTATAAACATCTATCTATAAATGTGCTGTTTGAGTAATAGCAGCATAAATAGCAGCCCCTTTAAGAGCTCTCACGGATGAACTTTAATTTTTATGCTGTAATTGTCTGAGTGCACGAATACTGACCAAGATGTCATTTCCACATAAGACTATATTTGACAAAGCTTTGTATATTTAATTTTCCTGTTACAAGCTCTTTTAGCTCAGATGACTTTCTGTTTATTGCATGCAATGATTATAATAGTTCATTATTGGAAAAATACAGAAAGCCCTTATTTTAAACAATGGTTGCAGGAATTGTCTCATTGTTTGGTTTTAGAAAAAATAATGTATATAGTAAAGAGAAAACCTGAAAAGTTTTTCAAAATATGGAATCCCTTTGTTTGATTTGATTGAAGAATAAGAATCTGATAAGAATCTTTTGTCCATAAATTGTATCTTGTATCACCTGCTATTAACATACTATTGTTTTTAATATTTTTTTTTATTATATGTACAGGCATTTATTTATTTAAATATTTGTAATTGTAATTGTCTTTTTTTTTTCGTAATTTTGTATGTTTTGTTTTCTTTAGTACATTTTAAAAGTTCCTAAATGTTAATAAAGACTGAAAAAAGACTGTATTTGACAGCAGCAAAGATGACCTTGCATGCTCTCTGAGGATGAGTGGAGTTTTTCTGCTCGGTCACTACTATGCCTGAGGTGCATCACTGAGTTACTAAGGCTGAGGAGATGCTCTGTGAGTAACAATTTACTTTTCTTTCGCAATTTTAGTTCCTGATTAAATACATCCAGCTGTTCTGTTTTAATCAGTCCTATATACTGCACATATATGGTATATTACAGGATACAATACATAGAAAAATATCTGTTTAATACAGACTGAACCAAGATTTTTCTATGTATTATATCCTGTCAATACACACGTAAAGCATATGACTGATACAATACAAAAAAAGCTCAGTTACTGACTAGCAATACTCAAGTATTAATGTTACTGCGCTTCTCATCTGCTCTGACAGGCTCACCATGGGGACACGTGCGTCACACTGAGGCTATGTTTACACTGCTTTTCATTTTAAAATGCATAAATTTTGCTCCGGATATATGTGTACTTCAGTTAGCTATGAGAGGATTGCAGTTTGTTTACCATGGAGGGCTTTAGCACTTAGTACTGAAAAACTCAATACACAACCCAGGGATGTAAGTAAACATGCATAATAAAGCAAAAAAAAAATATATATATATATAATAACAATAATAATAATACAATGGCATTTTTAATATTCACCACATTGATTTGACATTGCTTATTTTCTGTGTGATGTTACTTCTAACAATTATTCCTAATGTGGTTCAAACAATGCTTGTACAATACAATTTATGACATAGTCATTACTAGGTTACTAGTAATATAGTTACTAGATACTTTCCCCTACAAAGCACTGTGCTATGGTAGTTAAGCAGCTAGTTAGTGTAACAATGGAGTCAGGTTGACAACAGAGTTGAGGGTCCAAATTATTTACAACTTAGTCAGGCAAGCAATAGTTAAAACAGGAGCAAATGGTATAATAGGGGTAATTCAAAGAGTAGTCATGGTCACAGGCAAAGAGGTTGGTGCAGGTGGCATAAACACAATTAAACAAGGCAAGGATCAAATGGCACAATAAGGCAAGGTAAGGCTAGGCAGGAATAACGCTTGGTAAAGTTACAGGTAAACAAGACTCAGCAATGTGTGTGAGAATGTGAGGTGTATATATAGTCCAACTTATCAGTCTTTATGAGCTACAGCTGTGTGCAAGTAATTAGTGGTGATATGGAACAGGTGTGCATTTGAGGTGGCTGATGGGAAATGTAGTGCAGTTCAGTGGCAGAATTGTACTTTGGGTGATAGTGAATGTTTCCCAGCAGTCTGCAAGGGCTTAGATCGCTGGTGATCATGGTTAGGTTGTTGGTTGATGTTTGGCCATAAGAGAAATGGTCGTGCCCAACTGAGCATGGTTTCTCTCTGGGTTTTTATCCTTCACTTTCACCAATTGGTGAAGTTTTTTCCTCTCCGCTGTTGCCACTGGCTTACATGGTTCGGGACTTGTAGAGCTGCGCATCAATGTATTGCTCTTTAGTGTTTCGACTCTCAGCAGTGAATATTACACCACACGGAACTGAACTAAACTGAACTGACATTTTCAATTCACTATAATCTTCTATGTGAAGCTGCTTTGACACAATCCACATTGTAAAAGCGCTATACAAATAAAGATGAATTGAATTGAATTGAATTGTTTGAGAAACCTATCTTGAGAGATTAGGCTAATTAAGTGATCAGCAGACTGATTCATTTAAATTAATAACTTCTTGTAAATCTTTTTGAGTGATGAAATAAAATAACTGATTCAAAATCATTAGTTAGTCAGTAGGACCAGTGTTTGAAACTTTTATTTAAAGTTTTGGAAATCTCCTCTTATGTATGGGAACCAAAACATTTTCTGATTTACTGAAAACTTGAAGAAAGACTATAAATATTCCCAACTAGCTCCTGACCCTGAACAACATTTCAGCTCATTTTGAATTCCCGTTTCAATCCTAAACTCTAAACAAATGAAGTTTGACCACACTGCAAACTACTGAGTTTTCTTATGAGCTCCTTTAACATCACCTCACCAAGAGCAGGTCGACACAGAGGATCTGCAAACAATTATAGAAACAGCATATGAGGTACAATATCAACACAGCTGGCCAACCCTGAGTGGATCAGCACAATCAGTCAAAGGGAAGTCTTAGTTTTAATTCACTAATTGCATCCATGTGATCTATAAAGACGACCCTTTGTACTGAATGTCAGATATTTGTTGGAATTGATGAAAGTATTGCAGAACATTGAGTTTTTATTGTGTTAATGAGGAATTACACTACATCTCTCTCTTTCTTTCTCTATCTTTATTTGTATTTCAATAAAATATTCAATTGTAAAACTTTGTTAATATGTTTATTTATCTTTTTATTGTTTAATCATTTTAAAAATATCAGTCAATCTCATGAGGAAACATAACTTTTTTACACTGTAGTAAAAGTAGCAAAGTCATACAAATCCATATTATTTAATTAGTATAAAAACATTTTTAATGGATGGTGTGCCCCCAACAACATGCCCCTACACCCTTTATTAGGAATAACCAAATTATACTAAAATATTCAAATGATACGAAAACAAAAAGTTATGAATTGCCACAAGATTGCATTACTAGAGACACATATTTGTATTTATTTTATTTTTAATGCTTTTTAATATTTTATTTAAAGTAATGTTTGTTTTCCCCACCAAAAAAATGACAGTAAAATCATGTATATGTGCATCTTTTACAAATCATTTGTAGTTCAAATAAATCTTGCTCTTTCTGTGCATTTAAGAACCCTAAAATGCATTGCAGTTTTACAAACTATATAATTGTTAGCAGAATTTATTTTCATAAACATTTAATTTCACAACATTGCTAATAATAAGACATTCTATTTGAGGAACAAATGAGCACATCAGAATGATTTCTTAAGTACTAGTATGCGACACTGATGGCTGGAGAAGTCAAGTGTGCCTAAATATCTAGTGATCTTGTAACATGAATAAATAAACATTTTACATAAATCATAATATCTCACAGTATTGCATTGCCTCTTCCAGTTTAATACAGCCATATTTACTACATGAAAGACTTAAAAAAAAAAAATCATTTAATCAGTCAATTATGGTTGTGTCGGAAAGCTCTAAAATGCTTCAAGGCACATTCAAATCCAAATTTGAGGCAAAAAAAAGCAATCTAGGCTGGAAGACACTCATTATCACCTGAAATACAATTCTGTCACTAAAAATGAACTACAACTACCATCATTCCCTGCACTCACACACCTGGCCCAGATCCCCCTTGATTGCAAACACACAGCTGAAGCTTGTGAAGACTGATTACCAGGATAACACAAACGCACGCACGCACGCACACACACACAGATGACGCTCTGTGGCACGGCAGACATATGAACAGTGTCCTAAATTGTAGCTGGCTGCCGCAGACAGCTGCCGACTTGTGGCGGCGGTGTGCGTACCCTGATAGAAATCTATTTTTAGAATTCTAAAATGCATGGCGCTGCGTAGTGCATCTCATCGCCGAGCGGCACATCCGGTGTGCGACCCCCTTAAATGTTATCATTGTCTTGTCTAGCCATGTTTTGACCTTCTTTGTTCATGTTGTTTTGCTGCCTGTCCTGACCATTCACCTGTTATTTTGACAATTTTTTTCAGATTACCTATATGCTCCAGTTTGCTTCTGCTTTGACCATTGCCTGCCTGACTATTCTGATTATTAAAGATGCACATGGATCCTCACTTTCGTTGTGCCCAACTCATCATTGCATATCCTTTGCTCCCTGTGATATCCCCCAATCCTGTGCATTCTATTTCTGACAGTTGAGCTAAAAATAAATAGACATGGTGTCTCAAAGTGCCACTTAGGTGTAAATTTGGGTCAATGCAAGAAGTTAGGTTTAAGAAAATATCCCCTTAGTTATCACCAAAGCTCTCTCTATTTTATTGTCCAGGATTAAATTGTTATGTTGTCTCAGATGTTTCTGAAATTGGTTGTATGAGGTGCCTTCATGCACAAACTTGACATGCACAGACTCACTAACACCCCAAACACCCGAAGTTCCAAACAAGTGGCAAATGAGCATAATCAGTCAATGGGGCCCAAACCCTCAAAACAACTACACAATTCCCTCTCTCTCCCATTATACATGAACCTCTGAGGTTGTTCTCATGTGAAAAAAAAACTAAAAACTTCCCTATGTCTCTCTGTGTGTGTCTCGCTTTCCTTTTCTCTTGATTACAAACAGTGTTACGTTAAGTTTTGATGTTTACCACATGGGCGATTACCACAAAGTCATTAGTGGGCTGTTATGAAAGCATTCTCAATTACTTTATCTTCTCTTCAGCCTTTTTAAAAGAGCGCAGAACATCTATGCGAGTTTATCAACTCTGGCTCTGCTTTACTTCTGTTGATCTGCCTGATTTACCGCAGCTCTGGGCAATGATTCGTCGATTGGCAACTGTCCAGAAAGCCTCAGCCAATGATCGCACCAGAAGTAAGTTCAACCCAGTAGTAAAAGAGTTCTGATGCGAAGAATGCGTACTGTTTTGAAAGTACATATTTGGATTGCGTTTTCTTTCAAATAAACCCTGGGACCCCACGTCTGACAGAATGTCAGGCTATTGAACTCTGCCAGAATAATGTTCAGGTGTGTGAAGATGACAGTTAAATATGTTAAATCTGTTAAATGCTAAAAAATAAATGAGGGTAAAATTAAAATCAAATCGTTACATAATCATATTAACAGCAAGACAAGACATTAGTAACAGCATAAAATGCAACAGTAACCTTTTTAATTAGCATCTATATGTTGAGTAATTAGTGAAGGGGAATTCAAAAATTCAAATTTTTGACTTTCATTCTTGAATAAGCTTCTTGCAGTTAATTATGTGCACACACTGTAAAAACGTGCAGTGCAATTAACTAATTCAATTTCAAATTTTAATAAAGGTCCATTGTACTTTGAACTAAAAATTTGATTGCATTAAGTGTTATTGTGTGTGTCTTTGCACTTGATTAACAAGGTGAGCTAAAATACATTTTTAATGTTTTGTGCTTTGCTGGGATTTACACAGGTTTCTGCTATGTTGTAGTGAAGAGTAGAGTATGTGATTATGTGACTCTTTTTTAACGATCTAGGCACAAAGTCTAAAGCGCATAGTTCAAAAGCATTAAGGGCATGTCCAAATCCACTTGCTATTTCATTCATTCATTCATTCTTCATTTTTTTTTCAGCGTAGTCCCTTTATTAATCCGGGGTCACCACAGCGGAATGAACCGCCAACTTATCCAGCACATGTTTTATGCAGCAGATACCCTTCCAGCTGCAACCCATCTCTAGGAAACATCCATACACACTCATTGACACTCATACACTACGGACAATTTAGCCTACCCAATTCACCTTTCCCACCTGTCTTTGGACTGTGGGGGAAACCGGAGCATCCGGAGGAAACCCACGCGAATGCAGGGAGAACAAACTCCACACAGAAACGCCAACTGACCCAGCCGAGGCTCGAATCAGCGACCTTCTTGCTGTGAGGCGACAGCACTTACTTGCTATTTCAAGAATAAAAAAAAATACGCTCTGTGCCCCAGCGCATGGTCTAACAGGGTTGTGCTTATTCTCTTAATGAGTTATGGTGTGTTTTGAGCATAACGTGCAATAAACCAATCAGAGTCTCGCCTCCCATTCCCTTTAAGAGTCAGTTGCGTCGCGCCATGGTGCGTTTGCTATTTATATGGCTGACTTTGTAAGTGGAAAAACTGAACGCTTCACTACTGAGAAAACAGTTAAACAGACCATCTGCAGTGCAAGGATAAAGAACGAGCCTCCTCCATTCCGCCTCTTTCTCTTTAATTTTACTCTTTACTTCTTCACTTTTGTGGAGTGAGGAAACGGTGTTGTACGCACTCCACTGAAGACATCCATTAGCCTGCATATTTAATTTAGTTTGTTAGGCACAAAGATTTGTTTCAAAACTATTTCTAAATTCAGTTCTAACTTCCAGCAAACGAATAAATGAACAATAATAACGAAGTGTGGTTAAAAAACCAAACACAATTATATTCAAACACACATCCTATTTTTTATGCCCCATATGGTGACGCATACGTCTCCAAAACTCAAAAGGTGGACAAATCTAAACTTAGACAAATCTATAGGTAAACAAATCTTAAAACAAATATAAATATGCATATAATAAATATTACTTCTATTGATAATAACATACAATTGCAAATTGTCATGAGTAAAAGCCCCCTGAGGTGAAGAAAGCATGGAGGTAGTGGTTTTTATATTTATGTATAAAATAATCATTTTTGCAACATTTTAATCCTTTAATTTTTTATGTAAAGATATTTGTGTATTGCTGTACATCGTGTATGTATTAAGCATTGTCTAAGCGTTTGGGCCACTAACGCGCTCTGCGCTGGACTTTAGACCAGCTTTTAGATGGTCAATAGTGTGGTCTATTTAAGTTCCTCAAAATAGAAACGCGCCAACAATGTACCTTAACACACTGTCCTTTTAGACCGGCACACCCATGAGTCCACAAAGTGGCGCAAATGGATTTGCTATTTCAACAACGTGGCACAAAACGTGAGAATTACTGTTGTGTTGGTCTGAAAATAGCAACAAATCGTGCCATACACATATTGCGCCTTTTTGCGCCAGGTGTATGATAGAGCCTATATATCAGGGCTATTCAATTGGCGGCCCGCGGGCCGAACCCGACCCCCGAGGCAATTTGTTCCGGCCCTCCAAATAGTTTGACCAAGACATCAAAAATAAATTTAGTTCAGTCGAAAAACGGCCGCTATAGTTATGAAGTGACGTGCGCCTGTTCAATACAGAATGAGCTGCAGAAGCTGCGCAGAGCGTGAGTCACCTGACAATCAGGGAGTGGCGCGGGCAGCCAAAAATATTTGAATATGTTTGTAGAAAAGGCCTTTTGTACTATGCACTGATGTCGTCAATAGGGATGCAATGATTAGCCGATTTCACTATTAACTGCTCTTTAATCCGTCACAATTAATCGTAAAGGTTTCTCTAAGCCGCAACAAAACGAAACTGCAGCTAAACAAAGTTATGCCAAGTTGCCAACTGTGCCCTAGTTTAAAGTTCCAAGTATGTACACTGAGGCTAATACCCAGATTTAGCACACCAGATTAACTATAGCAGCGGCCGTTCTCATATCACGTCTTTTCCACTTGCAAGTATGTTGTTTCTAATGTAAGAATATATGACAATATGCACGCACAAGCGGAGCAACGCGCTTGCGTCTTTGCGGGCGCACGCAGTAGAAAACATCTCATGGTGAGAGTTCCCCTTCGGAAGGGGAACTTCAATGCTATGTGGAAACTTCCACTATGGGGGATTTCATTCAGAAAGCCAATCATCTGAAAGAGTATGTAAACGGGCCAATGAAATGCCAATGAGTTGGCAGCTTCAGCTTGCGCACCTGATGCTCGTTGCAATTAACTTGCTATAAGAGCACATGTGCGAGCAAAGCCAAAGCATCATTTTCACTTCAGAGACTTCAACAGCCTTCTGAGAGAGTCGATGAGGGTTCCTCCAGCTGAGTTTCAGACAGAGAGTGAACGAGAGCGATCTCCTGGTCCAGAGTGTGTGACACGCAGCGGCAGATGGTCGAGCTGGGTTTCTCCCTTGCCTGGCGTCCTTTGGGTCCGGTCCTCCAGAGCGGTATGTATTGTTGCGAATTTCCTAAAAGAGCAACACGGTCGTGCAGCGCGTCTTTTTCAAGACGTCGCTCCGACTGTGCGTTTCTGGATGCGGTGGTTTCCTGTCCTCGGATGATGGGCACGAGCACTGCGTTTCATGTCTGGGGGTCCAGCATGTTAATGCGGTGCTCGTGGGCAGTGCATGCCATCACTGCGGTGGCATGTCTGTTGCGCAGTTAAGATCGCGGCTCGCTCTTGCAAAAGAGCCACCCACCCCAGTTGTCCCCCGCTCCGCGGTGGGCACTCGGGCAGATCTGAGGGTTACAGTGGGAGTAAATCTGCCGCCTTCGGGCTTGTGGACCTCTCACTCCTCCACGCGCTCCATCCAAGCTTTGAGTGAGAGAAGCGCTCCATCCTCGGATGGCCGCCCTCTCACTTGATGACACCGAGGCTCAGAGGTCCACCGCTGCATCGGAGGTTGAGCTGTCATGGTCTGATGTGCTCATGGTCTGACGATGGCCACGTTAGTGGTCCAGGACCGCCACCTCGGGCTAAACCTGGCAAAAATATGCGCGGAGTCGACAAAGTTCACTTTCTTGACTCTCCCATATACCAGTCTGGCCCGTTCGGCGACACCGTTGGTGAATTCACCCAGGAATTCACGGCGGTGCAGTCGGATACGATGGGCCATCCTTCGGCGGGGATGTAAGACCGCTCCCCTCCCGCCGAACCATCCACATCCACTGCTTGTCGCCGAGAGCGCCCGTCTTTGAGTGCTGCTCCGCCCCCGCCTGCGCCTCCGGCCAGCGGCAGCGCCGAGCACCTCGCAGGCAACCAGCGCTCCCCGTCCCAGGGCGCCGTTAAGTCCGGATAACGGACCGTGAAGCGCTCTTGAGACGGCCATCTGGAGAAGAGGGAACTTGCTCTCTCCCCGGTGGGGGGCCGGGCTCCTCAGAGAGAGAGCATCTTTCCCTTCCCTGGATGTGACAGCCCGAATACTGCCAGTCTGGGACGCGATGAAAAGCCTTCCAGCTCGCAGGATCGGCGCACTTCGCCAGTGGCTCACGAGGTCTGGGAGGACGGTCTCCTTTCTCTCACACCTCCAGCCCTCTCCTCCGGAGTCTGAGTGCAAGGTGAGTAAATCTCTCACCTCCAGCTTTTCCGCGGGACCCCAGCGCTCCCCGGATCAGCACTCCCACTCCGCGCTGCCCCACTGCTGGTACGTCAGCGATTGTAGCGATGCAGTCATTAGCGAGGGCTCTGCCTGCCTGGTTAGCACAGCCCAGCCCTTTGCGGTGGCTCATACGCACGATCAGACTCGGCTACGCGATTCGATTCGCGAAACGGCCTCCCAAGTTCACGGGGTGTATGTCACCAGGGTCAGCCCTGTGCCCGCCCCTGTCTTGTGAGAGAAGGTTGCTGTCCTCCTGGCGAAGGATGCAATCTAACCGATCCCTCCAGCCGAGATGAAGAGCGGGTTTACAGCCTGTACTTTATCGTACCCAAAAGAGCGGTGGGTTACGGCCAATCCTAGATCTGCGCGTTTTGAACCACTGTCTGCACAAGCTGCCGTTCAAAATGCTAATGCAGAAGCGCATCCTCCTGTGCGTTCGTCCTCGGGATTGGTCTGCAGCATAGACCTGAAGGACGCGTACTTCATGTCTCCATACTCCACGCCACCGTCACTTTTCTGCGGTCTGCGTCGAGCGAGCCTGACAGTACAAGTCCTCCCCTTCGGGCTCTCTCGTTATCTGCGGGTCTTCACCAAGCTCGCGGAGGGTGCCCTAGCGCCCCTTCGGCTCGCGGGCATCCGCATACTCAATTATCTCGGCGACTGGCTGTTTTTAGCCCTCTCGCAGGAGTAATTGACTATGTACAGAGACAAGGTGCTCCAGCACCTCCACCTATTGGGGTTTCAGGTCAACCGAGAAAAGAGCAAACTCGCCCCCGTGCAGAGGATCTCTTTTCTTGGGTTGGAGCTGGACTCGGTCACCATGACAGCGCGCCTCTCCGGAGAGCGCGCTCGGCTAATGCTGAACTGTCTGTGAGAGTTCGACAGCAAAATAGTGGTTCCACTGAAATCTTTCAGAGGCTTCTGGAGCATATGACATCCGCAGCCGCTGTACGCGCTCGGATAACTCCATATGAGACCACTTCGGCACTGGCTTCACGATCGAGTCCCCAGACGCGCATGGCACGCGGACACACACCGAGTGACTGTCACTGCGCTGTGTCGCCGCGCCCTCAGCCCCTGGAACGACCCCTCGTTCCTACAGGCCTGAGTGCCTCTAGGACAGGCGTCCAGACATATTGTCGTTTTGACAGATGCTTCCAGCACTGGCTGGGGGGCCGTGTGTTGCGGGCATGCAGCTGAAAAAGCCCAGTTGCATTGGCATATCAATCGCCTAGAGCTGTTGGCAGTGTTTCTCGCTCTCCGCCGTTTTTTACCGGTGCTGGAGCGACAACACGTACTGGTCAGGACGAACAGTACGGCAGCGGGGGCGTATATCAACCGTGTGGGGGTATCCGCTCTCGCAGCATGTCTCAGCTCGCTCACCGTCTGCTCCCCCAGAGTCATACGCGGCGCAATCGCTGCATTCCATTTTTTCCCCACCGAGCTCAACCGTGCAGCCCATTCGCTCTCACGGCAGTTTCGGCTGGGAAAATGGAGACTCCACCCCTGACTGTCCAGCTGTTCGGTGCTGCACCTTTCTCTCTCTAACTCAGAGATTCGTGCGCTCTCGCTTGAGTTCCCCACTTGGCGAACCCTGCAAAGTCCACTGGCTACACAGCTGGCCTCGGGACGTGCGTAATACGCATTTCTCCAGTGAGCCTACTCGCACAGATACTGTGTAAAGTCAGGGAGGTCGAGGAACAGCTCTCGTATTGCGCCTCTCTGGCCCAATCGGACCTGCTTTCAACTCTCTCCTCGTGATGGCCCCTCCCTGGCACATCCCCTGGGAACAGGGGACAGGCACCGTTTGGCACCCGCGCCCAGATCTATGCTTCACGTACGGTTCATAGATGGAGCGCGGAGGACTTAGGTGACTAACCGATTAGGTGGTTAACACTGTCACTCAGGCTGAGCACCCTCTACGAGGCATGCCCACGCCTGAAGTGGAGTCTATTCGCTGTGTGGTTACCTTTTTCCCCGAGAAGGAAACCCCGAACATGCCAGATCAGAGTGATGCTTTCCTCCTTCAGTTGACTGGAGCTAGGCTGTCCCCTCCGCTCTGAGGGGTTGGCGTTACGATCATCCCCGCTCTAAGGATGCGGCGATGGCGGCGCGCTGGGAAGTATCGTCTCATCATCCAGTTCCCAGAGGCGCGAGACATGAATATTAATTTTCCTGTTTCCCTCTCATACCCACTTGGAGATCTCTCTTAGGAGAGGTCTGCTCGATCACTTGACTCAGTATCTTTAAGATTTCTGTCCAGGTAGACAGCTCTGCTGGTCGCGTTTGCATCGGCCAAATGGGTGGGTATCTGGAGGCATTTTCGGTCAGCAAAATGTGCCAACATTTTGGGTCGGCCCACTCTCACGTTTACCTGAGACCCCGGCCCACCTAGGTGCCCTAGGTTCCTACAGGGTTCTTTCAGCCACGTGGTGAACCTGCAAGCGCTGCCCACGGAGGAGGCAGACCCAGCCCCTTTATTTGGTCCTTCGCACTTTGCTATTACACGGACCGTACTCAGCTCTTATCTGTTATGGTGATCGGCAGACGGGAAGTGCCGTATCCAAACAGAGGTTGGAACATACCCACTGAACTCTGAATGCCATCTCCCTCGCTCATCTGAGCCAGGGCGAGCCGCGTCCCCCAAGAGTGAGAGCGCGCTCCTCGAAGCGCGCATCCTTTTGGGCGTTAGCACGCGGCGCCTCTCTAACAGACACTGTAGAGCTGCGGGCTGGGCGACACCTATTAGAAGATTTATTAATCTTGAGGGGAGCCGATTTTCTCACGCGGTGAATGAGAAATTCGGTTAGGTGTTGTAAAACGCTTGCTGCGCCATTCTCTCTAACCCAGAGATACGTGCGCTTTTTCGCTCTGTCAGAAAAGTTCCCCGCTGGCGAACCGTGCAGATATTCCTCCGAGGCCCCCAGCACCTGACTCAGCGGAGGAGTCAGGCACTGGCCCGTTACGTTGCTGGTCTGCCCGATGGTCAGCCCGCATTCTGGGTATAGGTGCCTGCTATGTGCGATCCCCACTAGGCGATCCCATATGCTTATACTGCCATGGTGCAGTCCCCCCTCACAGGCGGACCCGTGTCTTCCCTCACCGCTAACCATCTAATTTTCATATGCTTACTCCCCCTTCTCAGGGTTAGTTCATATGCTATTTGCCCCAGTCTCCCCACTTGGGTAGCAGGTGGCCTCCGCAGCGTCCTCCCTATCGGGACTGCATGCATTCCCAACGTACTGTCGTATTAAATTCCTAGAAATTATTCTAGACGCATTTGCGGCTCCCGAAAAATATATCTAAATCCGTAAATCTTCTGTTGAAGTGGGATAAGTAAGGGCCAGGGAACACGTTGGAAGACCGCGCCTCTGGTGACGCAGGTGCGCTCACGCTCCTTTGCCTGGCAAACCTCTCATCGGGGGCGAAGGTAAGGTTCAATCATTATGGCGTTTTCCAAACATTTCCCCATAGTGGAAGTTTCCACATAGCATTGAAGTTCCCCTTCCGAAGGGGAACGCTCTGGTTACTAAAGTAACCCTCGTTCCCCGAGGGGGGGAACGGAAATGCTATGTTCCTTCGCCATAATGATTGCCCCTTAGCTGTTGAGGTGAAAGTCTCTTCCGCTAAAAAAATGATGCTTTGGCTTTGCTCGCACATGTGCTCTTATAGCAAGTTAATTGCAACGAGCATCAGGTGCGCAAGCTGAAGCTGCCAACTCATTGGCATTTCATTGGCCCGTTTACATACTCTTTCAGATGATTGGCTTTCTGAATGAAATCCCCCATAGTGGAAGTTTCCACATAGCATTTCCGTTCCCCCCCTCGGGGAACGAGGGTTACTTTAGTAACCAGAGCGTTCTGCATGCCTTTCAGTGCAGTGTAAACAAAAGATATGTTATACGAATTGATATTAAGATGATTATGTATGCATGAACGCAGATGGCAACAACAGTTCATCTAAATAGCTACTTACCTAATATAAAGTTTGAATTTACATTAGACGTGATAACCGTCAAACCATGATTATTCTTCAGACTATATAATCGTACAACCAAAATCTATAATTGTTGCATTCCTAATTGTTATGTAGTTCAAAAAATAACATATGAATGTGTCTGAATGTAGAAGAAGCCTACTTCAGCAATGCACTGGTTTTGTTGTGCTCTGAAATACAACATTTGAATGTTTGTAAAAAAAAAAAAAAAAGTCTATTGTACAATGCAGTGATGTTATGTAGTTTCAAAATACAATATATTAACATTTTAATGTAGAAAAAGCCAACGTGGGTGTCTTAAGGAGCAAAAATACAACATATGGGCTCTTATATTGCTGTTGTGTTATCACTTATATAGCAAGACATATCTCTCCAGCCCTTCGTTTGGGATGCTTTTTATGAACCGGCCCCCATGACAAACTAATTGAATAGCCCTGCTATATATAAAATACATGACCATACAATGTTTCAATTACATTGTAAATAGTAGGGGGCAGGAACTATAGGAACTGGCTTTTAATGGTAGTAGTGATCTATGATAGACGCGGTGGAGAAAACTCGCGCGCTCGTGTCTGTATCCAGAAGTATCGTTGTAACAGCCGAGAGGAGAGGAAAAGTCACGCCAGCCGGTCAAATGGACCACAGTGAGAGAGAAATGGAGTTTATTTTCATTCTGTCAATCGCAGTGAAATAGGGGCTTCTGCTGTAAGTGTCAGTGAAAGACTGTCCAGCAAACACACACGCAGTGAAATAGTGCACATCTTCTGCGTTTTTAAGTAGTTGGAGCGTTGTAAACACTCGCGCTCACCTCCCTCGCCATAGTGAGCTACAGCGACATAGCGCATATGAGATAAATGACGTCAGTACACATTAACCGGTTATGATTATTACTGAACCGATAGCGAATTGTCCGCGTCTGCATTGCGGTGCACTGAAGAAACTATTAATTTTGACACTTCTAGTAAAGCTCTTCTAACTTAGATTACATATTCAGTTAATAAATGAATGTGACTTAATAAAAGTTATAAATGCGTATAATATGACTAAAAAAGACAATACAATAAAGCTAAGATTACTTAATTAAATTAAGACAACAAGTTTGCACAATTCAATTAAAGGATGAACCAAAAAACAAAAATGAAAATACTGTTATTAATAACTTACTCTCATGTCATTCCAATCTCCTGAGAACCCAAATTAAGATATTTTAGATGAAATCTGAGAGCTCCCTCATCCTCCATAATCCAGCAATGGTCATGAGACATTCAAAGCCCAGAAAAGGAACTATTGTCTTCTCTTCGGCATCAGGGTGTGCTTTTACTACAGGCAGTACAGTGCAACACGTAAGTGTAATTTTGCCCGTACTGATGAGGATGATATAGGCCAGGGGTCGGGAACCTTTTTTCAGCAAAGAGCCATTTCTGATTTTTTTGGCAAAAGCATTTTTTAAAGAGCCATTGGGGTAATATATTTATATTTTGGGGTATATATTCACATGCACATTGGTCAAAATGTCCCTTTATTTTAAACTGAGTTCTTATTCGTTTTGCTGTAAAAAAAAAACATACAATAAAAAGAAATTGTAATTTTGTTTTCAATAGAAATAGATTTCTAGTGCTGGTAATAATTTATTACTTTACTAGGTTTTTATCTTTTAATTTTTTTTTTATCTCTGTTTTTGAACAAATATGCTAATGTAATCAGTAATTAGCAGTTAGCCTCAAGCACTGGAATAATCTCTGATCCCAACACTGCAATGTCAGAGACCCTTTATAACCTTTTCCAAACCAGTGTACTAATCAGCAGATGTCTAAAAAAAAGGATATGGCAGGAGATCCAGATCAATTTATTTGTTTTTGTTTTAAACATAATATTTATCCACAAAAAAAAAAAACATGCCTCTACTAAAATTTTTGCAAAATATTTATAGCACTTACACATTACATCACACTTACATATTATATTATATAAATATATGTTTTGTGTGATTTTAATTGTTTATATTGTCAGCTTATATTTATATATGTAGTTGTCAGCTCAGTCTTTAGTCAATCAAAAGGAAAAGCTAAAGGTGAATCTTTTTTGTAAATATTTGACCTATTGAAAACTCTAAAAACTCTTAATTCTATTAAAAATTCTATTAAAATATTTAAAAGTCTCTTTTCTGTATGAAGGATAGCTCTGGCCTTATAATACTAGCACATTCTACTCTACACTATTCTATTCATTCATTTTCCTTTGGCTTAGTCCCTTTATTCACCAAGGGTTGCCACAATGGAATGAACCGTTGATCTATCCAGCATATGTTTTACAAAACATATGAAATCTATTCTATTCTATTCTCTGACCCTCTGAATGTAACAATTTTATCTGTCCTATATTCTCTGTACTTCTAATTAAAAAAATATAATAAAATAAAAATTGCTTTCATATACACTAACAATAACGATTTCAAATTCCATTCCATTTTCTAATACAGTAAAGTAAAGGCATAATTCACCGCAGAATGATTTTATTTTCTCATTATTTTCTCACACTCAAGTGGCAGATTGACTATGTACTGTATACGCTTGGCAGCTGTACTGTCCACCCTCTACTATCCACACTTTGGGCCCTATTACACACCTGGCTCAATGTAGCGCCGGGCACTGAGCAAGTGCTTTTTGCTAGCTTTAGGTTGGCGCATGTCCTGCACCACGTTGTTTAAATGTCAAATGCATTTGCTCTCATTTGTGTGCTCATTGGCATGCTGGTGTGAAATGGCCAACTACAAATTAGTCTAAAGTCAATGGTGGTTTTATTTTTTTTTGTAATTTAAAAAGTGTGCTGATAGGTGGTTCCAAAATACGCATACAGATTGCTTATTACACACAGGGATGCGCAGCAGCACAAACATATTTTATGAAAAATGAAAATATTAAAATGGTAAATATTAATATTGTCTACATAAATATAAAAATGACACCTCTTACGCCTTCTTCACCTTAGGGGGATTTGGTAGATGCTCAAACTTGCACATAAGCAGATACATTCCTTACATAAATAGACACGTGAACATTTTGAGTTACTTCATTCGTGTGTCAAATTCACTTCACAATAGACGCAGATTCGCGTCATGCACAGGGCTTCTGTCTGCCCAGTGACTCTAGCTTCATTGCTAAATGGCTAACATGGATTTTACTGAGATAATAGCTGTGCTTTATGTGCTTTATGAATGCTGAAAAACAGCGTATATTCATTCGCTGCCATTTCTGAGTCCACTAGATCCATTGAGAGGTGCACCCAGCTATGTGAGTTCATCAACTCCTTCAGAGACTACACCTGGATGATGGAGGCTTTCAGCAATGCTTCAGACTGAGCCGAGCCCAATTTGATGAACTGTTGTCCAGTGTCGGCAAGAGGATTTCCCCTCGGGACACCAACAACATGCACTACGTCATAATCACACAAGCTCATGATTGGTTAACTTAATTTGAGCAAATCACGTCATTCTCGCTGCAGGATGTCTATTTGGGCTTTGCACTGACCTAACATGTAAATCACTCGCGATTAACGCTTCATCTTCGTCTGGTGTGAACGCAGGATTAAAGGGAATGATTTTTCCTTCATTAAAAAGCAAAAGTGTATTCAGACATGCCTTGGGTGCACCTGCACTGTGTGCTTCAGATAATGTGCTTACATCATTAAAATAGAGCATTACTGATTTTGATTGTAATGTAATAACCTGCAACTTTTGTAAAGCTTATTTGGAACAATAACTATTCTGAAAGCCACTATATAAACAAACTTGAATTTAATTGAACAATCCAACACGATTTCAACAAATCTGTATAAAAACAAGGTATACAATGCCGTAGTTGCTTTATCATGGTCACAGAGAAAACTGAACAAAAAGGGCTCTATTTTAACAATCTAGGCGCAAAGTCTAAAGTGCATGACACAAAAGCAATAAGGACATGTCCGAATCCACTTTTGCTATTTTAAGAATGGAAAAATATGCTCTGCGCCGCAACACATGGTCTTACAGGGTTGTGCTTATTCTTTTAATGAGAAATGGGTGTGCTTTTTAGTATAACGTGTAAACCAATTAGAGTCCCATCTCACATTTCCTTTAAAAGTCATTTGCATCACGGCATGGCACAGTTTCCATTTACATGGCAGACTTTGTAAGTGAACAAACTGAACGTTTCACTAGGAAGAAAACAGTTAAATAGACCATCTGCAGCACAAAGAACGAGCCTCCACCATTCGGCCTCTTTACTTTCTCTCTACTTTACTTTTACTCTTTACTCCTTTACTTTCGTGGAGTGAGGAAACAGTGTTGTACGCACTCCATTCAATACAACCATTAGCCTACATTTAATTTTGTTTGTTAAGCACAAAGATAAAAAGTTAAAGAAAATTCCGTTCTAATTTCCAGCAAACAAATTAATGAACAATAATAACAAAGTGTTATCAAAAATTTATATTCAAACACATGTCCTATTCTTATGCCTCATATGGTGATGCATACGTCTTCAAAAGCCGACAGGTGGACAAATCTAAACTTGCTTTTAATAAAAACAAATATAAATATGCATATAATAAATAATACTGCTAATAATAATAACATTATACAAATGCAAATGGTCACGAATAAAGAAAATAAAGCCCAGAGGTGAAGAAGGCATGGAGGTAGTTTTTTTTTTTTTTATATTTATTGACAATAAAAATTTTTGTAACATTTTAATCCTTTATCTTTTTTCATATGTAAAGATATGTGTGTAATGCTGTACATCCTGTGTGTGTTGAGCAATCTATAAGCTTTTGGACCTGCATAGGTGCATAAATATTCTGCGGTGGACTTTAGACCAGCTTTTAGTTGGTCAATGGCGTGGTCTATTTCAGTTCTTATAATATATAAAATAATTCTTATAAAATAGCAACAAATCGCGACAGACGTCTTGCACCTTATTGCGCTCGGTGTATAATAGGGCCCAAAATATTAACACTCGCTGGACATTGTACTTTGAAAGTTAGACAAAACGTGCAAAAACCAATGTAATTTTTGCAAAAGCATCACCACATGCACATGTTTCTTTATGAGTCTGGGTTGGTAAAAGAACACACTGCTCTCAGCACAGCTTTGTTTAGATAAGTGTAAAGACTATACACAGTAGCATCGCTATCTCTTCCTTTATCTCTGTAATGACTGAAATCAAGCAAACAGGCGTTCACATATCAGATGTGCTTCACTGGATTTACCATCAAATGTATGACAGAAGTCAAAGTGGCATTGGCCAACTTGTTATACTTTCATATGTAGTCTGTTGTGTTTATAAAAACAGATGTTTTTCCTGTTCTTGGGTGGCCGCTTGAAACATTTGCTGAGTTAACGTTCACTTTGATTTGAGACAACAGAGAGTAAAGTGCATGCGTGTTATTTCTAATGATTTATTTATGTTGAAGTATTATATATATATATATATATATATATATATATATATATATATATATATATATATATATATATACAGTTGAAGTCAGAATTATTAGCCCCCCTTTGATTTTTTTTTCTTTTCTAAATATTTCCCAAATTATGTTTAACAGAGCAAGGAAATTTTCACAATATGCCTGATAATTTTTTTTTTTATGGAGAAAGTCATATTTGGTTTATTTTGGCTAGAATAAAAGCAGTTTTGTATTTTTTAACCTGCCCTAACCTGCCTAGTTAACCAAATTAACCTAGTTAAGCCTTTAAATGTCACTTTAAGCTGTATAGAAGTTTCTTGAAAAATATCTAGTAAAATATTATTTACTGTCATCATGGCAAAAATAAAATAAATCAGTTATTAGAAATGAGTTATTAAAACTATTATGTTTAGAAATGTGTTGAAAAAAATCTTCTCTCCGTTAAAACAGAAATTGGGGAAAAAATAAACAGGGGGTCTAATAATTCAGGGGGGCTTCTGACTTCAACTATATATATATATATATATATATATATATATATATATATATATATATATATATATATATATATATATATATATATATATATATATATATATATATATATCCACTGTATCTAACAAGTAAAGATGAAAGTCTAATGCATTGTCAAACTCTCAAACTTTAAATTCCTGTAACTCTTTTTTTTTTTCATTTTATCTTTCAAACACACACACACACTAATATGCAAAAAAAATACACAAACATGCCGTCCTGGAACTGACCTCAGCGAAAACATGTCATGCGTCTTTACTACAGTCATCATTTCCTGTCGCTGTTTACAGAAGAAAGTCCTCAAGAAGTCTTGAGACGACGGATGATCAGCAGCAACATTATGAGAAATGTATTATGAATGTATGAAGCGTATGGCTGTGAATGCTTCATTTTGATTCAGATTCAGTGTTTTAGTGGGTTGAGAAAAGAAGAAGGAGAGTTATTTGATTTCATACCATATTTCTCATCATCTCCCACAGTTTATTTGTTCTTTTCCAAAGAGGCCAGTTTGAGTAACGAGTTTGTCCCTGAGGAACTGCTTAAATGAAGTGCTGAAAATTCTCTGTGTGTACACGCATTCACTATGCAAGAAAAAAGTAAGCTGTCAAGTTGATTTAATATATTTAACTGTGATTTATCTCATAATTTATTTGCAATCTAACATTCAGTTCCTTTTAAGGAACCAAAACTAAGAATAGGCATTGTGTAATTGAAGGTACAGGGGTTTGGGTGAAGAAAATGCATGCAGTGATGTGTTTATTCATCTTATTCAAACTAAACATGTTCTGTGTTTACTAAATTTTCATCAAAATACACTTGAAATGCAAACAAAGCTTTTTCAAAATCATGTTCACATAAACATTTATTTGAACTATGGTTTTTAACTTTAGATCACATTTCATTTCTTGAGTTTTTGTACAGATTTTAGATTATTACAAGATTTATATTTTATTATTAATTAATATCTGATTTTTTTTTGATCTGTTGGATTTTAGACTGTGTTTATTTGTACTTTTAAAAAGCTTTTAGAGTAAAATATGTAGTATTTTATTTTGATAAATGCTATTTTTATGCGTTTTCTGTATCATGATCCAGACCTGTAGCCAGCCTGGTGAAAGGGGTGGTTCTTTTTTCTCAAAAAGACTTTTTTGCAGTTATACGCCTCATTTTCTATTTAATTGTGAGATTATAATACTGCATTTTAGTGACATTTTAAGCACTATTTTTCAGCTGAGTTAGCTTGTCGGATGGTCATCATAACAACACTTTTTGATGCACCAAAAACATGTCCTAAAGATTTAGAATAAAGAAATGTAAAAAAAAAACGTTTTTAAAATAAAAAATTATTACATCATATATCATTAGAAAAATAAAAGAATCTGTAGCCTATTGTCATATATATATATATATATATATATATATATATATATATATATATTTATATATATATATATATATATATATATATATATATATCATTGATAATAATAATAATAATAATAATAATAATAATAATAATGTAGAGCTTCACCATTTTCTAGCCTTTTTTGTAGAAAACATTAGCCAAAATAGTATTCAAATTTATTTTAATGCATGGACTGCTTTTGGTGCTTTACACCATTTTATTGATCATTTTGGTTTCAAGAATAAGGTCCAAGATTTAGAATAAAAGTTACCTGTAAAATGTTTTCTCTATTGAAAAACTATACAGTAGCAATATTAGTTGTTAGCATTAGCCAAAACTAATTAGCTCACATCGAAGCGACAGCCAACATAGAATTGTGCTTGGTCTTAAAACCTTCTTAGGTGGGTTATTTTCACTATTTATGATGGCATAGTAGTCAAAATAGGACAAATGAGCTTATGTATGAGGCAAATACTGGACATTTGTCAGTGACCTTTGTCACCCCTGCCACCGCCCCCCCCCCCCCCCCATTTGTTAATATTTTCATATGACATCATATTTTGTTATGACAAATACAAATAATATTTCACTAAAAAGTCAATAAACGTCACTTTTTGTTCATTCTCATAATTGTCACATAATCAAAGTAACATAATTAAATAAGTTAAATCATAAAGAACACCTCTGCAGAAACCCTACTCTACAGCATTGCCTACAACCACCCATTTCTGCATATTATATTATATTATATTATATTATATTATATTATATTATATTATATTATATTATATTATATTATATTATATTATATTATATTATGTAACTTTCACATTCAAACTTCTCACAATAAATAAAAAATAAGAATAAAGCTAAATAAAAAGAAATTATATTGACTATTGACTAATATGTTTTTAAAAAATGTGACCATTATTTAGAATGCATTTAGAGTTATTTAGAATTTATTTAGAATTATTTTGTCCTGCTTAGCGAGAGGAATTTATCAGCATGACTTGGAGCACTGAAGGTTATAATCACAGTGAAGACTCCAGAGATCAGCCAAAACAGATCACACCTCTGTGATCACACACACGCTTAGGGGTTTTTAAATATATAAAAAAAAAATATATATGTTTACCAAGATTTTATGTAATTTCTAAATGCAATAACAACACGTCAGTTTTCTTTTTCTGTAAATAAATAGTGTAGTTAAAATGCAATTATTAATGAAAGCAGTTAAAATGCAAGACCCTGCACTGAGAAGGAGTCTGGAACGCATTCAACTAGACTACATCTGCTATTTCCAAGCGCATTTGTTCACAGGCAAAGCATTTGGAGATATCTGGGGTGCTAGTAAATTAGTGGTTTGAGATCTGTTTGTAACTCAGAGGTTGCAAGTTCAAAACCTGGAAGTGGTGATTCATGATTCATGGTCAATGTGCTGTCAGGCGAGGCACTTAACCTTAGGTTTCTCCAAGGGGGACTGTATGTGTGTGCCGTGAGCTGCTTTTTGGGTAAGTGTCTGATAAATGACGAATAATCTTACTCGACCTGAAAGTTTCACATTGCCAAACCTTTGACACAAGATGAATGGTTTGCTCAATCTGTTAACAGTCCAGCCTGATCTCACGAGGAAACGTAAGTATTTTACGTTTGGTCAGTTTAGTGGCTACGAGTTCAGTCGTACGAAAATGTACGATTTTAAAAAGGAGGGTGGCACCTAACCCCACCCCTAACCCAACCGTCACTGGGTGATGAGCAAATCGTTCTAATTTGTACGAATTAGATCGTACGAATTCATACGAATTAGCCACTAAATCAAAAAGTTATGAATTGCTGTGAGATTGCATTGGACAGTCTGAGACCGAGAGCGAATGAACATTGACTTTGAGTGTGTGCACTTTTTTGATTTAATCCTCTGCAAATGGGAGATGCAATGTTCTGATCAGTAATTTGAAATGTGGAGGATGAAAATATGTCTGAAGCGATTCATTTTCCTGAATTGTTCTGCTGAACTGAGCCACATCCTCTAAACTCCAATCCATAAAAGCCCTTGGCCACACGAGGACTTTGGTCCAAGATCTCAATTGAATCCAGATGTTGAGATCGCCATTACTTTCACCACTAATCATTTGGTTCCTGAAGGAATGGCACTCAGTCACATAAAATTAATGGGCTTCCTCTAATTGTTAAATACTTTCTGAAAGATATCTTTCCTGAGAATTCCTTCTTTCACCTTCTGTTCAGTAAGAAATACACCAAACATTCAGTGGTGTAGAAAATTGGTTGAATTGGCTCTTTAGATTCTGAGATTAAAATAATGATTGTCAAACAAAGCAATAAAAAAAGTAGCTGCTATTTCCTCCAAAGAAAACAGATTTTATGAATTTTCTCTGTGTTGTTTAGGATCTGGAAGTCATTAGGTTTTGTTACATGTGTTTGCGTGCATATGCAGAATTAGTCTTTCAGCTGAAACTGTGTTTATCACATGCATATGAGCATTCAGATGTTAGAGTGTTGTTTTCGTTGCATAAATATCTCAAGTCAAGAGCTGAACTGAACCCCAGAGCAGCATATTGAAGACAGTGTTATGATTTAAAAGAAAGAGTTTGTTCTGTAAGATGATGGGCAATAAGGATGCTCAGAAGGGTGTTCAGCAAGGGTGCATTAAATTAATGAAAAAACAGGAGTTCGTGGTGTTTATATTTGTATATAAATAATTATTTACACAAACGCTTTAAATTTAATTAACAAAGAACTTAGAAAATTTATTTGAATAATTAGAATATCAGAATAGATTCTGAAGGATCAAGTGAATATATATGTTTATACAACAGTGCTGTCTGGTTCTCAAATCTGATTGACTGATAGCCATGTGATATTCTGCAATAACAGCACTAGTACAGCCTCCTCACCCTTCTGTATTACTCCGCCCACATAGATGGACAGCCAGGAGCGCCGCTGGCCGTCACAGGTCCTTTGACGTTATATAACGCCTATATTATATAGTATAATAATATTATATAATAATTGCCTCTGGGGGTCCCAAAACTGTGTCGGCCCTTAGAATCGTCCAAACCCCACATAATAAACCCTTAGATGAGAAAAACGTAATTTCAAGCTACAGCTTATCAAATCATTATTAAACTGGTGAGTGACTTTCTAAATCAATCTCTCTTTTGTATGTTGTAGTTCTGTATTTATACCATAGTCTGGTAGCGTTTCTAGTAGTGCTTGCTTTGCTTTGGTTTTTTATTAATTATTGTTGTTAATTGGGTTAATTATTGTAAGATCCCAATTGCAACAGAGAAATACTGGGAAATCTCTCTAGACTGGTGGCATTTCATGCCGTTCAGCTTTATAATCTTAAAATGTCAGCAAAATCACCTGTTTTGTCATCACTTTAGATATTACACAAAAAAAATCATTCAAACACTACTGTAACTCTAAAGTGACATTTGTAAGGTAGCAACAGTTTCTGCTGTTCTAACGTCAGCTGCAGTTGTGAATGAATGGCGAAAGAAAGTAGTTCCTCATACAAAAGAATATTTAGACTCTCCATGTTTGATTTTCTTTTTTTTATGTTAACGATTATGCCATTGAACTGTTGCATAAACATAATATTACACTCGTAGCAGTGCGATATACAGCCATACAGCTGATATACAGCCATATCGCACTGCTACTCGTGTGTCATACTGAGGCATGGAATAATATCCGTTTTTAAGGTTTCCCACGGTTTAGAAAAGTCAAGGTTTTAAAACTGCCAAAACTTTATGTTATACCGTTCCTACAGTATATGTAAGGTTTTTTTTTAATTTATGTGTTCTTTACAACTATTTTTAGTTTTTTAGGGCAACAGTATCTCCAGCTGAAAAGGACACTCCACAACAAAAGCTACTGTTCCAAAATGTAAAAAATGTTTCTTAAAATAAAATATATTGTGTTCAATGGGCAAAATGTTGATGTTTTTTACCCAGATATTTAAAAACAACATATTTTAGAGCAGTAATCACAATACTGTGATACTGTGAAACCGTGATATTTTTATCCAAGGTTATCATACTGTTAGAATCTTATAACGGCCCATGCCTACTTATATATTAAACTATAATGTTTAATTTCAAGTATGCAGTAGAATTAAGTTATTTTATATAGTATTTTTCACAATTTTTATTTTAACTATCATTTTATTTATTGTTTTATTATTTATATAAAGTTTAAGAAAAAATGTGTTCTTTAAATTTTAACATTTTTATTGTTTTATTTTATTATGAATATTTTTTTGTTCACACACACATAAAAGTGTTTACTGAAAGGTTCTTTGGGGAATCAAAAATGGCTTTTTATGTCATTCATGTAAAATTCCTTTTGGAGCATTTATTTTTAATTGAATAGTTAAAAATTGTCCTGGTTTTAATGAAACAAAAATAAATGATGCCATAAATAATCAGTAAATAAGTGCAGTTGAAGTCAGAATTATTAGCCCCCCTGAATTAGTAGCCCCCCTATTTATTTTTTTCCCCAATTTCTGTTTAACGGAGAGAATATTTTTTCAACACATTTCTAAACATAATAGTTTTAATAACTCATTTCTAATAACTGATTTATTTGATCTTTGCCATGATGACAGTAAATAATATTTTACTAGATATTTTCAGAGTTAGGGTAATTAGGCAAGTTATTGTATAATGATGGTTTGTTCTGTAGACTATTGAAAAAATATATAGCTTAAAGGGGCTAATAATTTTGACCTTAAAATGGTTTTCAAAAATAAAAAAACTGCTTTTATTCTAGCTGAAATAAAACAAATAAGACCTTCTTCAGAAGAAAAAATATTATCAGACATACTGTGAAAATTTCCTTGCTCTGTTAAACATTTGGGAAATATAAAAAAGTGGTTTAATAATTCTCATTTCAACTGTACATAATTTCTGTAACTTTTGATTTACAACATATGCAAATTTAATTTAACATCATTCTTAACTTGCCCCTTTATTACACCTTGTTTTCTTTCTTCTAAGGTCTTGCAGTTGAGTTGTTTTTTATTTAAAACTACAGATATTTGAACTGTATTTTGTATATCTGATCTGGCTATGAAAAATATAATCAGTCAGAAAAGGAACAGTATTTTTTTTGACAACTCTCAATACTCGATACCTCTTCTGTGAACCTATTTGAGTCACTCACAAAATCTCAGTCTCTTCTGTAGGCCTGCATCTACAGCTGGCTTAACATGAACTTGTGTTGTGGCAGGTTTGTCAGAGGTTGTTCTATGTGTTCTTTGGGATACAGACATGAGTAACGGGCACTGTTTTTGCTATCAGAGCTCCGGCACTGACCTCTGGATGGCCTTCACTGTTGGCCGCTGCTCCGTCTCTCATCGCACCCATTCCAACTGTTCATCTGTGCCGATACGCACTTCACACTCCCTCAGCGTTTAGATCCAAATCAGTCTACATGCCTCTCTGCTGCAATATAGCATTCGCTGTTTGTTTTGGCTCTTGTCCCAACAGCCAGTTGAGCGAGGGCTGGACAGAGTCAGGCTAAAGGGATCACACATTCACTTTCTGCAGAGAACAAGCCTTTTTTTTAAAGCTATGGTGATAAGTGACCACATACAAGACATGATGGACTGACAAGAGTCTGTTTGTAGAATAAATAAAGATCGACGTCAAAGCTGGTGAAATGTGCAGCTGCTTTTGGTGAAAAGTCAAGTTAAGTCACTTATATTTCTATAGCACTTTATACAAGGCAAGTTTCAGCCTGATCTTATGAGAAAGCTGTTTTACACATTGGTGAAAAATGGCTAATTTATATGAATTTATTAGATTAATTCATACTAAAATGTAAGATTTTTACTTTTATAACACTTTATAGAATGCAAATTTATGAAATTTCAGATTGATTCAGCCTGATCATAAAACATAAATATTTTACATTTTGTCAGTGATTTCAGTTGTACAAAAATGTACAATTTTAAAAAGGTGTGGCACCCAATCCCACTCCTAAACCCAACCATCATTGGGTGATGAGCACATCGTTCTAAATAGACGCACAAATTAATGTACAAATTTGTATGAATTAGATAATACAAATTCATACAAATTGGCCACTAAATCAAAAAGTTACGAATTGCCATGAGATTGTGTTGGATTGATCTCAAATGAAAATAGCTATTCTACACATTAGTGAAAAGTAGCTAATTCATACAAATTTGTACAATTTCATTCATACTAAGTTTTTTTTTACTTATATTACTATAGAGCTTTACACAAAGCACATTTATGAAGCTTCAACCTGATCTCAAGAGAAATTGTAGCTATTTGACACATTAGTTTAAAAAGTTCATTTGTTCAAATGTATATGATTTGATTCACATACTATGATTACCAGCAGTGTTGCCCTTGCAGGCTGCTGGAGAACACTCACATTCAACAGAACTACATGTCCCATTATGCACTTCACTTACACACCAGTCCCTGTTCACCCTCTGATTACATTCACACAGTTGAAGCTAATAAAGACTATAAACACAGCACACTCACAAACATTTAGAGACTGTTTCTCAATATGCGTTCTCCAGCGATATGGCATCCTTGTGTTCTCATGTAACATCATCATCACCTGCCAAAGTTCAGTTCCAATACTCAAGAACGGAGGACGCGTGAATGTTCCCGGATGTGTTCTTGGTATCGAGGATGCACCGATGCAGATTTGAGCACTGAATCGACTGAATAAAGGAGGTGGGAAGGGCAGCATTTTATACCTGTTTATAATTAATGTTCAGAGATATAACTTATTTAACTCAGGAGTTTTCCTAAATGAGAAAGTGAAAGTAAGCATTACCATGAAAATTTTAATAAAGGCATAAATACATTAAGGGTGTTTATTTGCTGAAATTTGTATTAATCTGCAAATCTGTTATTAGTATTGTGCAAAGTATATTTGTAAGGTTTGTAAGCTGTTGTGCATTTTATATATATATATATATATATATATATATATATATATATATATATATATATATATATATATATATATAAAACAAAAAACAATAAATCATAGAAAGACTACACACGGAGCTTCATAATGTTACAGGTAAACAACAAAGGAATTAGCAGAGTTTGTGAAAATGAGAGGTGTCTTTATAGTCAATGTAATCATTTATTATGAGTTTCAGCTGTGTGTGTGTGTGTGTGTGTGTGAGAGTGTCCGGATTATTGTCAGCTGGAGCGGGTGTTGATTGGCGCACACCATCACGGTTATTGTAATTCTCCAGCAATCTGTATAGGCTAGATCGCTGGTGATCCTGACAAATATAGAAAGAAATAAGTCTGTGAAATAGCCAGGTTTTTGTAATGTAATATACAACACCAATCCAGACAATATAACACTTTAAACTATTAAAACTGTCAATAATAGTCACTTTTTCAAACTCTTCAAGGGTACAAGTTGTAGAAAAAAAGAGGTTGCATAATGCAGTTCAAAAGCAGAAATAAATCGGGAAAAATAAAAACATGAATCACAAAATATGGAAAACTGCTAATTTATGGATATTTTTTACAGTGTGTGAACCAAATTCAGATACACAGAATGCTAGTTGTGTTCTAGTTAGTTCAATGATTCAGTTAAATTCAATACAAATGTCTGTGTTGAACGAATCGCAACTAAAACCGGTGACAGTGGCAAGGAAGCCAAACTCCACCAGAACAAACTCTGGGAGAAACCAGGTTAACTTAGGGGAACAGTTCTCCTCTGGCTAACATACATATGAAGTTTGTGTGTCTGTAGTTTATTTATAATGGGCGGAAAGGGAAATTGAATAGAAAGTTTGTGCGTCTGCCTGTCCAGAGTTTTTCGTCTGTATTCGATTTATGTTAAATTGAAACAATAAGTCTCTCTCTTCATCTCTGTCTGTGTGACGAAAGAGCAAAGCTTCTCTTCCTGTGTGTATTGTTGAATGAGGCACCATCGTCATCGCTCGCTGCGCAGGGCTGCACCGAGCATGGGAACCTGTCACATAAAATGAGTCCAGAGATTTTTGCACAGTGGGGTGGAGGTTTTTTTACGATTTTTTTTTTTCCTCATGACCCAGTATTCTGACTGAAACATATGAGTTTAACATCATTCAGAAATGTTTTGATACTGATGATATTACATTACATTGTTAAGAAAATAAACACTAATTAAAATGGGTGCTTATTTTATTAAACCTGTCCAGTCTCACATAATAACATAACTCCAAAATGAAAAATAGCTTTTTTCCACATTTTGAAGCTCATTTTACATTGAAATTACGGTGGCTGAGAGAGCTTAATGTGCTTCACATGTTTTTTTTTTTTTTTAAAGAGTTATGCTATACATTTATAAAGAAAAATACATATTTTTGGCCAGAAATATTCTCGCTTTGTTTTGTTTGTTTTTTCAAGTCACTCTAGATTTCCAAACCCCTTCTGTCCAGAAAATTCTCTCCTTAGATATCCTTATAGTCAACATCTAATCCCACTCCTCACATTATTATAACAAAAAAGTGAAAGCAAAAAAAAAAAAAATCAAAAGTCCTTCTTCAAAACTGAGTTCTTGTCAAGTCTCAAGAACTGGGAGAGGTTGGTGCGAGACCTTTAATAATAAACAAAAGTCGAGGGTCTTTTCAGTAGTTAGTAGCTCCCTCCATGGTGGCCTAAAGGTTCTTGTTGAAATATCTGTCTAGCCTTTGCTGCTTATGCGTTCAGATTTGTATGTGTGTGTGCGGTTAAGTGTGTGTGTTGGATGACTGTGGGCAAATCGGCTCAGTAATTGGATACATACAGTATCTATATGAGGTGTACGGGGTTGAATCTGTTTTTCACAGAGCTGAAATCCCAGTGTGGATGCAGAATCCCACAAAAAGACTTCCAAGGAAAACAGTGGCCTCTGTGACCCGAGCGAAGCCGAGGGGCGATGCTCTGGAGCCGAGCATGGGTCCCAAGAGAGCTCAACAGGGTGACTGACTTACAAAAGAAAACAGTCCGAACCCAGCACTTCTGTCTGTGCTTCTGAGAAATGGATGATGAAAAGCCACATGTGTGGTTTTTATTAACCTGAGGAGAGTTTTGTGCTTCCTATTCCAATATATAGATACAGCAGAGAAACATGATAGTTTTGTCTTTTCTTTTTATTTCTGCTCAATTTACACTATTATTATAAGTTTGGGGTCAGTGATATTTTCAAGGACATTTATATGTAGGCTGTTTCCTCTATTCAGGAAACAAATTCTTAATACTGAAGGTAAGTATGTTTACAGTTAGTTTTATTATTCATTCATTTTCTATTCGGCTTAGTCTCTTTATTAATCTGGGGTCGCCACAACGGAATGAACCGCCAACTTATCCAGCATTATGCAGCCGATGCCCTTCCAGCTGCAACCCTTCACTGGTAAACACCCATACACTCTCATTCACACACATACACAACAGACAATTTAGCCTACCCATTTAAATTTACCTATAAACCGGAGCACCCAGAGGAAACCCACGCGAACATGGGGAGAACATGCAAACTCCACACAGAAATGTCAACTGACGCAGCCTAGGCTTGAACCAGCGACCTTCTTGCTGTGATGCGACAGCGCTACCCACTGTGCCACCGCGCCGCCTTAGTGTTTTATTATTTATACATATTTATATGTCAATTGTTTCAGTTTTTTCAATAGTTCTCACAAGAACATTAAGTATCCCAACTGTGTTATATATCAATACATCTGTGTGATTTAACGATGAAACAAATCTTAAAGTATTAAGATTTAAATAAAAATATGATAAGATTTAAATCCAAAAATGTAATGTTATAGGCTACTCACCCTCATGTCTTTCCAACCTACTGCGATTTCCGTTCATCTTCGGAACACCAATGAAGATATTTTTGATTAAATTCAAGAGCTCCCTCATGCTCCATAGACAGCAACGGTCACGAGACGTTCAAGTCCAGAAAAGAGACCAAAAACATTGTCAAAATTTTGCATGATGGAACTTCACTGGTTCAGCTGTAATCATAAGAAGCTCCACAAACACTTTGGAGTTCCTAAATATTACGTTGTTATTTGTGTGTTCAATATTTATTCCTTCTTCCTCGTCAGGTTGTCAGGCGCATCACGCAGGAGTCGTATTACTTGTAGTAAAAGCTCACCCTGAAAGTCGTTTTTACAGTATTATCATTATTTTTAAAATTATTATTTATTTATTTATTTTTCACACAAAAAAAAAAAAAATGTAACTGCTGAAGTCACTATTGGGAATGTTTTGACAAAAAAGATTCTTGGTTTCTTTTCTGGACATTAAACATCCTGTCATGACTGTTGCTGTGTAAGATACTTAAATTGTGTTCCAGTGATGATGGTCACAGGGGATTGAAACGGTGAGTAATTAACAACATAATTTAAAACTCTGGGTGACTTGCTTGTTTAAGCACCAAATCGGCGTATATCCTTTTTAAGGATCATGTGATTCTGAACACTGGAATAATGATGTTAAAATGTGACAAGTTGAGTTTTTCCGTCACATGAATGTAAAAAAAAGAAAAAGTTAATTAACAGTTAGACATATTTTGTGATTCACAGCTACATTCCATTTATTTACGCTTTCATATAGCATAGGTTTGGAATCTTGATTTCTACTCCCACACAGCCGCTCTGCTATTTTTGACTGTTTGGCGCCATCTTACGACTGAATGATAACACAAGATAGGATAGTGTAGGCTGCATTTAATTGTTTGTGAAGGCATTTTTCTTTCTGCAAGCTTTGCGTTTAATTAATAGAGTAAATCATTACAGCTCAGATCAGTGTTTTGTGTCTACTGTTGCATTTTTGTGACAGGTAGCGTTGTATAAAGTGGGATAATGTACATAGTTGTTTTTGTAGAATAATGGATATTTTTATCTTTGCACAAATTGGGATTTAACCATTGATTAATTAATTAATTAATTCATTCATTCATTCATTAATTTTCCTTTGGCTTAGTCTCTATTTCAGAGGTTGCCACAGTGGAATGAACCGCCAACTATGCCGGCATATGTTTTACGCAGCGCATGCCCTTCCAGCTGCAACCCAGTACTGGGAAAGGAATTTTAACAATGCATTAGTAATTGCTAAACTATGATTAATAAATGCTAATAGTGTTGTTCAGTAGTTTATGTTAGTAAATGCGTTAACTATTATTAACTAATGGAACCTTCTTAAATAGTATAACTCAAGATTGATTGATTGATTGATTGATTGATTGATTGATTGATTGATTGATTGATTGATTGATTGATTGATTGATTGAATGTAAACTATTGTCATATTTGGTTAAATTTAAGTGGGTGTCTTGTAAATCATGAAAACAATTTATGATACAAATTATTATTTTATTATTATTATTCTCATTATTATTATATACTAATATATCTACAATCTATTTGATTACTATTATTTGAAGAAGTAGTTGTTGTTGCAGTTCTACATTTTAAAAACACTGGGTTGTTTTGCAACATTGGGTCAAATATGAACAAATCCAAAGTTGAGTTGTTTATTTAAAATTTTTAATTAAAAAATAAATTACACTTTTAAACCAACGCTTGAGTTCATCATTTGACGCAGCGTTGTTGAACAACCTAACATTTTGTGTAGTTTATTGTTGAGTAGTTACTTTTATTAATTGTTCCAGACTGAAATTGACAAATTTTTGTAATTTTTGGTTACTTCCACTCTAATGAAATATGTCTGAATAATTCATGATGGTTGGAAGAGATTTAAAAACATCAAAACAATAGTAACAATGTCTATACAAGACAAGCAAATTGCTAACATGCCTGTAAATTGCTTGCTCCTCTTGATGAAACATTCACACGTGACCCATTTATGTGGCAAGACTTATTATAGTAATACATTTTGGAGGATATGTAAATATTGGTGATGTTTAGATTTTTTCAAGTACAGTCTGTCATTACAAATGCAGTCTCATGAGACCCAAAGCAATCATGTATGTGTTAATATGCCACAAAATCACTACTAACATTACCATAAATGTCCAGCAAGTCCTGTTTACAAATACACTCACTGCACGTTCAAGTGTCCAAGACTAAGATCCACCTGAATATCAGCTCAACAGACAAACAGCGCTTAATCACTTACAGTTGCATTTCAAATAGACTCATATTGTGTTTCCAAAATTATTATTTATGTTAAATCAAATGAACTCAACCTATGTGACATAAAACATCAAGATAACTTTAAGACATCAAGAAAAATACGGTCTAAATTTAAAACATTAGGTTAAAACAATTGTCTAGTTAAAACAGCTTATTTGAGTTTTAACAGAACAACAATTTGTTCAATATTTGAACAATATAATGTGCATTATTACTTTCTAAAGAACCTAGCATGCAGCATAAAGGTGTTTTATATGATCTGCATGCTATCCATTATTGATGAATGTCCAGAATTGCATTTGTGCAGTATAATGTCTGTAATGGTTTTAAGTGGTGGACTGGAGAAGGTTCTAATTGGACATAACAACTGGCATTAAGCAGCACAGATCTGTTTGTTGGAGTATCTGACGGCGCCGCTAATGTAAAAGATACAGTAAAACTTTACTGCTTACATTCCATTCTTTATAGAGCTTGAGAACTAAATGAATCATTGTGTAACTGGCACTGATGCATGCACTGGCAATATGGTAATACAGATCTCCTTTTCCCTTTCTTTTTTATTGTCTTAAACATATAATACATTTTTGTAATAATGTAACTATATGTATGCAATTGCATATATACAGAACATATATTTGTGTGTTAACAATATATTTGATATCCTGTTTTAATTACACAACACTCTAAAAATGCTGCACTGTAAAAAATACAACTTACAAATTGTTTACTCACATTAAAATTGTAAGTTAGGTGGACATATTTTGAGCTCAGAGTTGAATTTACTCATAAAAGCGATTTAACTGCATGTTTGGAACTGTTTGTTCGATGAAAGTAAAAAAAAATCAGTTGAGGAGACTTTGAATTTTAATTTCTTCATTTGACTTGCACTGGATAAAATAAAAAAGCTGAGTTAACTTAAAATTTTAAAGCAATCGGCTGTAAATACATTTTGAGTTTATTAAGCTTCAGTGGATGAACTTGTGCCAAATTATTATAAGTATACTTATATTATATATTAAGTATACTTGACTTAAAAAAAGCCTTTTCAGTCAACTTAACAATAATTTGGCACAACTTCAACCACTGAAGCTTAATAAACTCAACATTTCTTTGCAGCTGGTTGCTTTAAAATTGTAAGTTAACTCAACTTGTTATTTTTTACAGTGTGGGTTATTTCAGCCTAAATTGGCCTAAATATGGACAAACCACACAATTTTTATTTTCATTTAATGTATAGACCAATTTTAACACAATGGTTGGGTCTGTCCATATTTTACCCAAATGTATATATTTATATTTTTACTCTGAATGATTAAATTATTTATAATATGTGTATATAGTATTGATCAAATATCATATTTATTCATTCATTAATTTTCATTTCGGCTTAGTCCCTTTATTAATCTGGGGTTGTCAAAGGGGATTGAACCGCCAACTTATCCAGCATATGTTTTACGCAGCGGATGCCCTTCCAGCTGCAACCCAACACTGGGAAACACTCATACACTCTCATACACACATACACTATGGACAATTTAGCTTACCCAATTCACCTATAGCGCATGTCTTTGGAATTTTGGGGGAAGCCAGAGCACCCGGAGGAATCCCAAGCCAACACGGGGAGAACATGCAAACTCCGCACAGAAGTGCCAACTGACCCAGCCGAGGCTTGAACCAGCGACCTTCTTGCTTTGAGGCAATCGTGCTATTGCGCCACCGTGATGCCAATCTCATATTTAAATACTTAAAAATCATAGTTTACTTAACACAGTTTAAAAAAGTTTTATTTATGTAAAATGTATATAGTTTAAATGCATCAACACATTAAAATAATAGTTATAAACCAGGTTTAAATTCGTATTGTATGTTGTAATCATAGAAAGAGAATTTAAAAGCACCATATTATTCACTTGTATAATAATTACAAATGCATTACACTGATTGCACAATGCAATAAAGCAGAAGGTTAATCTCAAAAGGCATACTTATTTTAAACAAACTAATTAAGAAATAAAAAATGGGAATTCTAATACGTTTTTAATTAAAACAAGTTTATTAAGGAAATATACATATATTTGCAAAATACTACAGATTATATCGGTTTCTGAGTCACATTTTATAAGATCCTAAAGCTCACTGATGTGTCTTTGTGTTCAGGTGGATTCATTTTTCAATAAAATAAAAAGGTTTGCTATATCATTCTGGCGACGCGGTGGCGCAGTAGGTAGTGCTGTCGCCTCACAGCAAGAAGGCCGCTGGTTCGAGCCTTGTGTGGGTTTCCTCCGGGTGCTCCGGTTTTCCCCACAGACCAAAGACATGCGGTACAGGTGAATTGGGTAGGCTAAATTGTCCATAATGTGTGAATGAGTGTGTATGGATGTTTCCCAGAGATGGGTTGCAGCTGGAAGGGCATCCGCTGCGTAAAACATGTGCTGGATAAATTGATGGTTCATCCCCAGATTAATAAAGCCAAAAAGAAAAGTGAATGAATGAATTAATGAATATCAGCTCTGTTGTAAAGTCAATGGAGAAAATCTCCAGCATGAATAAATAAAAATAAACAGGTAAATATGCAACACTTTTATGAGAGAATTTTTTTTTTTACATCGATCAACAAAACAAACATTGTTAAGAGTAATGAATAATGAAGTTTTTGATACTATTTCCTCGCTTGCTCTACAACAGACTGGTGGTGGTGTTTAATATTAATGTAATCTACATAAACAAAAAAGAGCTTTTGAACGTGGTTTTGATAAAGAAATGCTGATAACCTTCTTCGTTTTAATTTCCCTGAAGCTAAACTCTAAAAGAAAAAAGCATGTGAACATCTTAACCTTTTTGGAAGAGTTCAACTCTGTCTTTGTATTTGGCGGCTTGCCTGGATCTTTCAAGCTCTGCATATTTTCATCTGCGCAGTATAAAAAAAAACACAATTTCTCGGATTTCTAATATATAATGCTCTAAAGTCTCGAATAAACAAATTATATTGCATGAAACAATAATAATAGTAATCTTTTTTGTATTTATTTATTAACTATTTGTTTAAAAGTATAATATAACCCACAAGAGGACAGGAAACGAATGAATAAATAGCGCAGATTCTTTCTCTGAAAAAGAAAAGATGTCGTTTGATATCTTCACCACTTGGTGTCAGAATTGCCTCCTTTAAGGGCATTTCTAATAAATGAGTAGTACATTTGTTTTATGCTTTATCTTTTAACAAGAGACAGGTATGCGATAAGTTGCTCATTCACCATACATTTCTGATGATCTCTCTTTTTTTATGGTTAGAATTTTAGCAACAGATTGTTTAATGATGCTCAGCATATTGTTGAAGGTGACGTTATAAATGTCAAGTGTACTGTACATTTATTAATAAACTATAATAATGTAGTAATAATATTTAATATCCATTTCTATTTTCGCTGGGAATATGTAGGAATAATTACAAACAACACATTTTACCCATTACATTAAATTTGAAATGTCATTGTAAAAAAAAAAAACAATACTAATAAAACCCTATTTATTATTATTATTATTATTATTATTATTATTATTATTATTATTATTATTATTATTATTATTATTATTATTATTATTATTATTCAGCCTATTATTATAATTTTTAAAAACTATTTATTCATTATTACACATTTCATATGATTATAGAAATTTCACAAAATATTACAGATGTCAAGTGATAATTTAATTTAAATAATCCATTCATTCATTTTCTTTCGGCTCAGTCATTTTATTAATCAGGGGTCAGCACAGTGTAATGTACCACCAACTTATCCAGCACGTTTTACGCAGTGGATGCCTTTCCAGCCGCAACCCAACACTGGGAAACACCCATACACTCTTGCATTCACACGCATACACTATGGACAATTTAGCTTACCCACTTCACCTATAGCGCATGTCTTTGGACTCTGGAGGAGACCGGAGCACCCGGAAGAAACCCACGCAAACATGGGGAGAACATGCAAACTCCACACAGAAATGCCAACTGACACAGCCGGGGCTCGAACCAGTGACCTTCTTGCTGTCAGGCGATCGTGCTACCCACTGCACCACTGTGATGCCTTTAAATAAATATTATCAATATATTTATCTTGCGTGCTTATCTTTGATAAGGTTCCATCTGTGAAAACATATAATATCTATTTAAAAGCAGGCCTTCTGATGTAAAATATTTATAGCAATGTTTACTTAGCTTATTTACTGAACATGTAAAGTAATAAAAATTTATTTTCCAATCATTTGATATTGTGTCATTGTGATGTTGTCCCAAACATTTGAGTTTCCTTACTTTGTTGAACACAAAATATATATTAAAGAAATCAGAAAACCTGTAACCATTGACTTCCTTAGTAGGAAACAGGGGAAATGGTTGATAACAGCCCTTCTCAAAATATCTTCATCTATGGTCAACATAAGAAAGAAAGTACAAGTAGGGTGAGTAAATTACATAACTTTCAGTATAGGGTGAAATATCCTTTTAAGCTACAATGCACATTATGGGATATGCACCACTAAAACACTGGCAAACATGTAAGTATAAGATAATTTCTATGGAACATTTTCAGATAGAAAATTAGTAATAATGAACAATATCTCTCTTTCTAACTTTCTCAATTTTTATAGTTAAATGTATTTCTGTATATATTTAACTTTACACTAAAAATGATGCAGCATTTCTTTTTCTTAAAAAAAAAGACATTTCATAAATAAATACAACAAACAATTAATACATTTATGAAATATGAAAAAATTTGTATATGAAAAATATATATCACTTATATTCTGTTTTATGCAAGCTTCTGTGTATTTATGTAACTGATTATTTTAAAAGAGAATTTTTCTGCTATTGCTAAGATATACTATACACAAAATATATGAGATTACATCAATATATAAATAAAATTGAAAGTAAAATTTCTAGTAATTTACTTTCTTATAGGAAACAATCTGTAGGGTCAATACAGATCTTCCTCTTATTTTTATAATTTATGTCATTGTGTGTTATAGCAATAGAGAATCTCTCTCTTTTTCTCCCCCCCCCCCCCCTCTCTCTCTCTCTGTCTCTCTCTCTTTCTCTCTATAATATGTAAAATTAAATATTTTATAGTACAATACACTAAAGCAGTATATATATATATATTTGAAGAGTTCAGATGCAAAAACCTCTAAATGCCATCTGAAATGTTCTTCTAGAATGAGCATTTTTATCAGGCTGCTGTGTGTAAGCTCAGTAATTGCACTTTTATGGCAAAAAAATAAGTTCTTTTCATGGTCTTTGAAGTGAAAAAACTAAACATATACAAGGAGGCTGCTGAAAAAAAAAAATTTTGACTGAAATTTCAGACGGTTTTAGCATATATACACTTTATCATATTTACGAGGTTTTTGCACTATATGTCGTTTTGTATCTGCACAACTCTGGTTTGCACTTCCTGCCATGCATGTGCACAAGTGTAATTGTATTATTTACATTTGTATTATTTTGACTTGTATTATTATTATTATTATTATTATTATTATTATTATTATTATTATTATTATTATTATTGCTATTAAATACAGTTGAAGTCAGTTTTAGCCCCCTTTGATTTTTTCTTCTGTTTTAAATATTTCCCAAATGATGTTTAACAGAGCAAGGAAATGTTCACAGTATGCCTGATAATATATATTTTTTCTTCTGGAGAAAGTCTTATTTGTTTTATTTCGGCTAAAATAAGAGCAGTTAAAAAAAATTTAAGAACCATTTTGAAGTCAAAATTATTAGCCCCTTTAAGCTATATTTATTTCGATTTTCGACAAACCATCGTTATACAACTATAGCTCTATGAGAAGTCATGATGAAAGTCCCTCACAGGTCCCAGAGCAAGACCCTTGACTCACCACACACACACACACACACACACACGCACGCACACACAAACACACACACACACACACACACACACACACACACACACACACACACACACACACACACACACACACACACACACACACACACACACACACACACACACACACACACACACACACACACACACACACACACTTTAATTAAAACCTCGGAGACTTGTGTGTTTGCAGTAACCCACAACCTTCAAACTTTCAACCGCTTGACAGGTATATTTAAGTTCTGCAAGTCTGTCCAGATTTAGTATCGTTTTATATAAGACTCTGAATGTGACAGCTGAAGAAAACCATTAAAAAGCTGCATAAAACAAATCACAGAAGAAGGAAAATAAACATTGTAGTCGCTGAGGCTGATCTTTGTGTGTTTGAAGTTTGGGCCAATTGACGACACATCAGATATGGATCAACAAGAGGAGATGATCTTGTTTGCAAATTTTGTCCCTTCATGAAGATACAATAATTCATTAATTAATATTATTATATATATTTTTTACTAATAAGCATTGACCAAAGTGAAATACAGGAGAGACTGGCTTTATGCATTATAGATGTATAATTTATAGTACAGCGACCTTCTTGCTGTGAGGCGACAGCACTACCTACTGCACCACCGCGACGCCCTGTTCCAAACCAGTTTGAGCTTTTTTATTCTGCTGAACATTAAAAATGTTGAAAACCTGTAACCATTGACTTCCATAGTATTTGTTTTTCTTACTAATGTAAATTTTAGTTTTTGGATGAACTATCTCTTGAAAAAAATCTCAATATTAAAATTTCAAATTTCATCAAAATCAATATTTGGTGGAATAACTCTGATTTTCAGCACCAATATACTCTGAAACAAAAAGAAACAATATTCATAACAATTAACTGAATTGGCAACACGGTGCTCAGTGGTTAGCACTGTTGCATCACAGCAAGAAGGTCGCTAGTTCGAGTCCCAGCTGGGCCATTTGGAATTTCCGTTAGGACATGGGTACTACATGGGTTTCTTCTAGGTGCTCTGGTTTCCCCCACAGTCCAAAGACATGCCCTATAGGTGAATTGAATAAACTAAATTGGCCGTAGTGTATGTGTGTGGATGAGTGTGTATAGGTGTTTCCCAGTACTGGGTTGTGGCTGGAAGGGCATCCGCTGTGTAAAACACATGCTGGATAAATTGGCGGTTCATTCCGTTGTGGTGACCCCAAATAAGCCGAAGGAAAATGAATGAAAGAATAAACTGAATTAATGGGCTTAATTGACAATATTTTAATTTTAAAGTTGAAAAAAAATGTTACAGTATCAGACCTTTACAGAATAAAACCAATATTACCATTTTACTTAACCCCCTACAGTGCCTAATATTTCCAGTAAATCAAGAAAAGCTGAATTTTCAAGTGGTTTCTTATTTTTCTCCATAAGTGTAGATATATATACATATATTTGTCATGTATACAGTATACTCTGCAAAATGCCCATCTGTTTTTGAATACTGAACGCACTGTAAAAAAAAAATGCTGGGTACCACACAATTACTTCATGTTGTCCCAACACAATAGATTAACTTACTGTAACTTAATACACTGTAAAACGTTTCACATTGGTTAAACTTACAAACTCAAGTTCACCAGCTGCCTTAAAAATGTGAGTCAACTCAACTTAGAGAGATTTGTTGTTTCAACTTAAAATCTTAAGTTGAAACTAAGAATCTCTCTGAGTTGACCCACATTTTCAAGGCAGCTAGTGAACTTGAGTTTGTAAGTTTATCCAAGTGAAATGTTTAACAGTAGTTTTTTTTTTTTTTTTTTTACAAATTTAAGTGGATTTAAAATAAAACAATTAAATTGTCCCAAAAAACACACAAAATAATTGTGTTGTATTAGTTCATTTAAATAAGTATTTTAAAGAAGCTGCAAAAGTAATTTTTTCACTGTAAAAAAAGCGGGGTTCCACACAATTCCTTCAAAATGTCCCAACACAAATAGATTAAGCTAACTTCTTCATTGTTACAAATTCAAGTGGATTGAACTTAAAACAATTAAGTTGTCCCAAAAAACCTTAATATTTGTGTTGTTTCAGCTCATTTTAAATAAGTAGTTTGAACAAGCAGTAAAAATCATTTTTAAGTGTATGTACATGCTCTTCGTTATTGACACTGGATTGTTTATTTATTGCTTGATCAAGAGGAAATGTGACTGGATGGTAATTATGTTCTTCATAATATACACAACATTTAATTTTTACACTAAAATTGATTTAGAATTTCCCTTTCTTGCCAATTAAAATATGACATTTTACAATAAAATACAAAAAGCAACTAATATTGAATTAAACATCAGAAGAAATAATAAAAAAAATCCCATATATTCTACATTTGTTTGTCTATGTGTTTGTGTTTGTGCTCATGTTTATGTAGAAATTATTATGTTAAAAGTGATTTTATCTGCTATTGCTAAGATATACTATACACAAAATATATGAAATCACATAAATATTTAAATAAAAATGAAAGCAAAATATTTTATCAATGATAATTTACTTTCTTATAGGAAACCACACAACATTTGACATTGATTAGTTTGATTGTGAAAGAAGACAGGATTTTTTATGAAAAATCAACATGATTGTTTTCATAATAGGTCAGGACAATAAGAACAGCACTAAAACATGACTGTCAGTGTAAAATGGGCTGCCCAGTCATCTTACTTTGCACAATGATGTCCAGTAATTTGTATCTCTAGGAGCTGATGTTCAGTTTAAAGTGGTCTGTGTTTCCCTTTACTTCATTTGACAGCTTTTCCAATCCAAGTGATGTGGCTTTTTGAACATCTTCAAAATAGGTCTGTTGAGCATTTGAGGACATGTGTATTTCTCCCACTGTGTCTCTTTGAAGTCTTACAAGACAACATGCTGAAGAATAAACATTTCAAAATCACAGCGCGCTGAAAGATACCTTGAAAGCAAAAGCGTTCGCTGTTGGTGCTCATCCAGCGAAAGAGGCGGCTGAGCTTTTTTTTTAAGAGGTGTCTTTGCTCCATCTAGTGAAGCTTTGTGGTAGAATGGATTTAATCTGCCCTGATAAGACCGTGTGCATATTAAAATTCAAAGCGGTGCTTCATTTCAGACTCCTGTCCGTCCTGTTGCACTTTGATTTCATCATATTGGTGCTTTAAGGTAATCTGTGCTTCCCGATCAAATAGTGTGTAAATTATGAGCTCAATTGATGATATCCTGTCCTGTGTGAGACGCCTGTCTGCTTCGTGTCATTTTTAATTAGCTTTGTCAGTGAAAGAATGATCAATGTTGAGCGTCTGACTTCACAACAGTGTATTTAATTTAGTTGAGATTTACTATCAAGATTTTAGCTCTTTTGTGAGACTTTTGTGAAGATTATACAGTATTGATGGAAAGATGTTTATGATATGTGAAACTAACTTTTTGTTATACTTTAATTATAGGGAGAAATTTTGATTTGTAACAACAACCACAACACAATCTATCACTGTTTTTGTATATTTGTTGATTTAAATGTGCAGATCATCATAAAGGAGAGATGGAGCTGTGAATGTGCACCACTTAAACACAGTACTGAACAAACAACTGATATTTAGAAGTATGTAGCCAAACAGACTGGTAACATTTTATTTTGTCACAATTCACACCATTAACTATGGCATATTACCTGCCTATTATAAAGTTATTAAGTGTTTATTAGTACATTCAAAAAATATGTTGTTGTTTGTTCAAACTACTTCTGTGAAATGAGCTGAAACAACACAATTCTTGAGTCTTTTTTGGGACTACTTAATTGCTTTATGTTCAATCCACTTACATTTGTCAAAAATAATTCAGGTAACTTAATCGATTTGTGTTGGGACAACATAAAGGAATTACGTTAACTTATTAAATGTTATAAACTTAAGTGGATTAAACATAAAACAATTAAGTTGTCCAAAAAAGACTCAAGAATTGTCTTGTTTCAGCTCTAAGTAGTTTGAACCAACAACAAAACAATTTTGAGTGTATTAATAAACACTTAATAACTTAATAATATTCAGGTAATATGCCAGTAGTTAATGGTGTAAATTATGACAAAATAAAATGTTACCCAGCCTTTTTGTAATGTCTAAATATTGGTTGTTTGTTTAGTACTGTGTTTCCATGCACACAGTGCACATTCACAGCTTCATCTGTTCTTTATGATGATCTGTAGATTTAAATCAACATATGTCAAATTTTGAAAAATGAAACGTAATTTTTTTGAGTATTTTTTTAGTTAGATTGACTATTTTAAGTTAAGTGGTAAACAATTTATTTGGGCTGAATTAAAAAAAAAAAAAAAAACATCAAGATGAACATTACTAGGGCAACGCAGTGGCACAGTAGGTAGTGCTGTTGCCTCACAGCAAGAACGTCGCTGGGTCGTAGGTTCGAACCTCGGCTGGGCTGGGTCAGTTGGCGTTTCTGTGTGGAGTTTGCATGTTCTCCCTGGGTTCGCGTGGGTTTCCTCCGGGTGCTCCGGTTTCCCCCACAGTCCAAAGACATGCAGTACAGGTGAATTGGGTAAGCTAAATTGTCCATAGTGAATGAGTGTGAATGTGTGTGTGGAAGTTCCCAGAGATGGGTTGCGGCTGGAAGGGCATCCGCTGCGTAAAATCGTGCTGGATAAGTTGGCGGTTCATTCCGCTGTGGCGACCCCGCAAGGGACAAAGCCGACAAGAAAATGAATGAATGAATGAACATTACTAAATTTAATTTGTTTAAATTCAACACAGAAATTGTTTGCAACAATTTTACCAGACATAAGTTTTGTAAGTAAACTTCCTTACTAACTATTAATAGTTTATTGAGCTAATAGTTAATGTTTTGTTAATAGCGTGAAGTATGACTTAAAATAAAGTGTTATCTAAATCTTATTTTAATTTAATTTAATTTAATTTAATTTAATTTTGATTTATTTTATTTTATTTATATTCAGAGTCAGACCATGAAGTCTAGAATGTCTAAAGCAACTAACTAAATAACTAACCAGCAACTTCTTAACACCGTGTTATGTACAGTTAATAAGGTTTTTTTAGCTAACTAAAACTTATTCATATGCGCACACTCACACATGCACAAACACAAACACACGCACACATTTGGGTATATGAATTTTAAATTAATAAAACCTAAAAAATATTCATTTTAGGTTATTAAAAATAAATAAATATTTTTATTTATTTATTTATTTATTCATTAATTCATCAATTTCCACTAGTTTCAAAGGCAACATAATTTTTTTAAAAAGTGAATTTGAATTAATTAATTAACTTGAAATAAAAATCCCTTTTTATAAAATAATAAATACATTAAAACTAAAAATCAAAATATTACATTAAATAGAAAAACAAAAGCTTATTTGAAACATTCAGTAAACTATTACACTAAACAGTGTCTGAAAACACGTACAGGTACTAAATGCTGCAATAACACTGCAGTTAAAGCCCACATGAAGTACACAGGATGTTTTTACATTTTCACACACAGGCATGCAGCTTATTCATTCATTCATTCATTCATTCATTCATTCATTCATTCATTCATTCATTCATTCATTCATTTTCCTTTTGCTTAGTCCCTGATTGGGATCACCAAAGTTGACCGAACCGCCAACTATTCCAGCATATGTTTTACACAGTACTGGGAAACCCCCATACACTCTCACAATCACACACACATATGGTCAATTTGGTTTATCCAATTCACCTATAGAGCATGTCTTTGTACTTTGGGGGAAACCGGACCACCCGGAGGAAACTCATGCAAACACAGGGAGAACTTGCAAAATCCACACAGAAATGCCAACTGGTCCAGCCGGGACTCAAACCAGCGACCTTCTTGCTGTGAGATGACAGTGCTAACCACTGAGCCACCATGCCGCCTGCAGCTTATTCTTCAATTAAAAAAAGTAGTAGTCATATATGATGATTTCCTCTCATGGCTTATTTCTCAACTGATCGCACATTTCACCCTAATGTCACTATTCACTGTCCCATATTTTGTTATGCTATCATATTACATGTTAGTTTATATATATATATATATGTACACAATGTAAATATGAGTGTGTGTACATGTGAAATTGTGTTGTGTTATCTTGTCAGTCTCAGAAAATGAACATTTAGGTAATAATAATAATAAAAAAATCTGTTACATTGTACAACAATAACGATGAATTATACATCCTCAGTTCTTCTAGACAATCCTCTCATAATGTTTAATTGAAGCTCAATAACACAGCCTGCCAATTAAAGGCTATGCAGACAGCGGTCCAGTGAATGGCTAAGTGCTTTGGGATTTGGCTACATGGCCTTTTACATTTTCCATGCCTGTTATTTTTCAATTAGCCAGAAAGAGGCTTGTGCAACAACTTGTAATAAGCATAAAATGGATGTAAAATTCATCTCAGATTGCCAGAGTAAAGGCATTATGGCTGCTCCCATTGTATTATGTGATGATTTAAGGGTGTAAGATGCAGGTTAACTCTTCTTGAAGAACTAAAAGTCTGAGTAAATTGCATTGGGGTTATACTGAGCAGACAGATATTTTAATTACCCAATAGTTACTATTAATATTAACACAAACTGGTTGTTTCTATGATGAATGCCATTATGAAAACACAAAGTCAGCTGCCATGCCTGACTTTCTCCTACAATACTGGAGTACAATATCAGTGTGAGGCTTGTCTTAGTTCTGTAAGTGATTTAGTGAAGTTAAGAGAACCCGAAGTTCAGCTCCACTACAGAAGCTGTTATTTTTCAGGTGCGATGTATTGAAAACACTGTCATGTATTTGTAATCTACCCTCCACATCAATAAGGAAAGGCCATATCCCTTCTCCCTGAAGTGATAATTACCCACATCACTATTGATCCGCCTATTGATGCATTGCTAATTGTTTGCGGCTCTTTTTATTTATTTCATTCGTCTCCGTACCAATGCGTATGTGTTAACCTTGAGCCGAGGACTTCAGCAGAGTTTGGGATGCAGATGCGGGGATGCCGACGTTAGAATTCTGCTTTAAAATGGCAGATATTTTGTGCCGTTTGCTACTTGGAGGCCCGGCTGCTTAAACAGAATGTCAATTGGAGACAAATTTGAATTGCCGTAACGATTCTTTCTTGACGTTGTTGAGATATTGAATTTCGTCCCAGCCTTGAATGTTTCCAAGTTTTCTGAGTGGTCTCACAGGTGCTTGTTGAAGACGGCACAGGATACGTTTCTATTGACCAAACTCAAACCTACATTAAATGGAATAATATTGAAGAGAGATTTGAATTAAAAACAACAGAAATGAATTCATTTTGACTTTAATTAGAAGTATCGACTCGCGCACCTACTCACAAAACCCAAGGCTGTATTGCGTTGGTGAATATTCATTTGCTCCCTTTTACTCCATTTTTAAATGTATGTTTGCATTTTTCATCGTAAAGTTCAGTAAATATCGACTGAACAAAGTTTCTATCATTCAAAGAGATGAAATCGGCTTTGACATGGAGCTTGATATGCACACAAGTGTGATTTGATCAACCACAGGCACATAAATCAGGAAAATGATCTGAACCGAAAGTACAAAGAAACTACAAACCCCCTTGATTCATGATTGAAGAAAAAAGTGATCAACTGATGGTAATTATGTGTCTGTCAGTTGTGGAATGGACTTTTTTGAGAGCACTAACATTGGTGCCAGTAAGTTCTACAGATGGGGAGAGCAGGTCACAGAGTAACATTTTTTGGTTTTGGCCAAATAATGAACAAAGTAATGGGCTTGGACAAACCAGCGGGGCAAGTCATAACAGACAGAGGGTAAGTTGTAACACATGCTTAAAAAAGCAGATTTCACACAATTAATTTTAATCCAGTTTACTTTAAATAGTAGCTATATTTCCTCAGTACTTATTTTTTATTCTACATAGCACAGTATGTTTATTTATTTGTTGGATAAACACATTTGGATGTATTTGGATTATTATCCATTATTATACAATGCATTTATTTGTAGTTTTGGCAGTCAAATTTTTTTTTTTTTTGTTTATTAAAAAAATATTTTCTATTAAAAAACATTTTATTTAAAAAGTTTTTAACATTATACTCAAAGTTAAAAAATTATTTTGTTAGTTTAATTGATGTTCAACAGTGTGTGGCTTATTTGTAACAACCTGTTACAACTAGCCCCGTTGTGTCATGTGTTTCCTCAAAACTGACTAGCTGTAACTGTGTGTTTTTTACATCTTTCAAAATGGTTCCATCTTTTAGCCTAGAAGACCGTAATCACAATAATATGTGATTTTACGTTCATACTTTCACAGATTAAAAAAAAAATATATATATATATATCGACTATAATAAAAAATACTTTTATGCTGCAAAAATGGTTTCTCCTGTGTTTCTCATCCAAACATTTTTCAATAATTGACAGGAAAAAGTCTGCCGACAGTGTGGTGAAAACCTCGGAAGCATGCCACGGTTAACCCTGAGCAAATACCTTAAAACTCTGTGTTACATTTTACCCTGCTTTACTTTGTGCCCCGCACTTCTCTAGTGGCATTGACACCTGATTTGATAGCACTGAATACTTAATATTAAAGGGTAGTTCATGCAAAAAAATATAATTTTGTTATTATTAACTCACCCCATGTTGTTCTAAGTACACAAGACCTTTCTTCATCTTCAGAAATGCAAATTTTAGAAGAAATCCGAGAGCTCTCTTGTCCTTCATAGACATCTATGTTCTTGAGATGTTCAAAGTCTAGAAAAGAAACCAAAAAAACATTATGAAAACATTCCATAGGACAAAGATTTATTTAGTTTAGTTTAGTTTAGTTTAGTTTAGTTTAGTTTAGTTTAGTTTAGTCTTGTTTTGTTTTGTTTTGTTTTGTTTTGTTTTCATTCATTCATTCATTCATTTTCTTTTCGGCTTAGTCCCTTTATTAATCTGTGGTTGCCACAGTGGAATGAACCGCCAACAATTCCAGCATATGTTTTACACAGCGGATGCCCTTTTAGCTGCAACCCATCACTGGGAAACATCCACGCGCACTCATTCACACACATACACTACAGAGAATTTAGCCTACCCAATTCTCCTATACCACATGTCTTTGGACTGTGGGGGAAACCGGAGCACCCGGAGGAAACCCACGCCAACACAGGGAGTACACGTAAACTCCACACAGAAACACCAACTGACCCAGCCGAGGCTCAAACCAGTGACCTTCTTGCTATGAGGCAATCATGCTACCCACTGCGCCCCCGTGCAGCCCTTCATTTTATTTTATTTTATTTTATTTTAGTGTCAGACCGTATAGTCTAGAATGTCTAAATCAACTAAATAACTAACCAGCATTTTAACCAGCACTTTAATGCACCTAACAAAAGTTGTAATAAAAGTATGTTGAACTGCCCATAGTAAACATGCAACTCAGGCTCCTTCTGAAAACGTACTGCTATATACATTTTTGGAAACTGCCAAATACGTCCCAGGAGCTATGTTTTTTTGCAGTTTTTGTTTCTGCGAATCCACCAGAGGCCGCTGTGTACGCTTTTTCAGATCTCAAATTCATCTCGCGAGTGCCATTCGCGCCTGCTGTTCTCATGTAATCCCACCAGAGGCCGCTGTTGACTGACTGTTTGACTGACTGAATGACTGACCGACTGCTTTTTTGAAAATTTGTCTAGAGGGGCCTAAAAAGTTGCTAAACATAGTGACAAAATTGCTAAGTTGGCAACACTGACCTGCTTGTTGAACAAAGTCGTTTTGGCAGTATTTATTTTGGTACACAGAAGTGTTCTTGGAGTTTTGTACTGTATGATTACAATTGAACCACTGAAGTCCCATGGAATGGTTTTTACAAAATTGTTGGTTCCTTTTCTGAACTTTGAAAGTCTCTGAAATGTTTAGATTTCATCTAAAGTATCTTATGATTATACATGCATTAACATACTCTTGGCACCAGCTAATTGCAACTCTCTTTTTAAGCTGTCTTAGTAACTTATCTCTCAAGAGTCTACAAGTGGTTCAAAATGCTGCTGCCAAGCTTTTAACCAAGTCATATAAGAGATTGCGTGTTACCCTTACTTTATATATTTTTTTTTACATTGGCTCCCTGTCAAATTTAGAATTCATTTTAAAATGAAGCTCTCAAGTATATAAAAAAAGATGTTTCAACTTTTTAAGTCCGGTATGAATCTGAGATCTTCAAATCTGTTCTTGTTCTTGTTTTGCATTCCAGATGAAAGTTTAAAGGAGACTTTGTTCCCATGTTGTGGAATGCTCAACCCTGGCTCATTATTGATACGGACCCCTGTATACATTTCTGGAGAATGCCAAATATGTCCCAGGAGCTACATTTTTATTTTCGCGAATCCACCAGAGGCCACTGTGTATGCTTTATGAAATCTCAAATATGCGCCATACGCGCCTGCTGTTCTTGCGTAAATCCACCAGAGGCCACTGTCGACTGACTGATTTACTGACTGACCACCCGACCAAATCCCCCCCAACCCCCTTCCCTAAACCCAACCAATAGTGTTTTAAAAAGCACTGATTGATCAGTGCCAACCAACTTCCTTAAACCCAACCGACAGTGTTTTGAAAAGCAATCCAGAAAGCCTGATTTTTTACCATGTTTTCAGATTTTACCACATTCTTACCCTGTTATTTACTTGTTTATTTTATTTTTTGGCTTTTGTTTTTGTCTTACCTGTATTCTGTAACCGTTCTTTGCTGGACTCAAACCCCGTCATTACGGTCAACTCCTCTGTGCATCTTAAGTCCGCCGAGGCGTACATGGTGAGCTACTGAGGAAACTGGTAACAGTGGGAAAGCCGTCCACACAGAGGTAAGCGGTCAGCTAGTAGCATGAAAAGGAATTGTGTCATACCGTCCATAGTGTTCGTAGACCAAATGCAGCCATACATACTTCTGGCTACATCATTCACAATCTCCAGAAATGTATATAGGGCTGCGTTTTCAGAATAAGCCTATGTTGGGAATGCTCTTCCACTGAAATTAAGATCTGTGGAAAACTTACTTGTTCAGAGTTGTTCATGTCTAAATCGTTTTTTTAGCATAGTTTATTATTGACATTTTGTCACCTTAGAATTATAAGGTTATATCTGACATTTTTTTGTCAAAATTGAGTTATTCACATATTCTTAATAAATAAAAACTTATTTACATTATGGGATGTTTTTTTATAAGTTGTTTACATTTTAAGACTTTTTATTTAAAAAACAAATGTTACACACATACTGCTTGCTATATGGAATGCTAAAATGTTGAAGCTCAATATCTCAAAATCATTCAGAACGCAGATAGAACCTTATAATTCCAAGGTGACAATTGATCTTTTTCCACCTTAACTCTCATATGGGTTTCTTTTCTTTTAGTCCTAATTTTACAATTTTGTAAACCTTGTGACTTTGTTTTTTTAAATTAACCATTTAATATTAGTACAACTTTTGTGTCTTAAAAAGGCGCATTTGACCTCATCATTGTATACATTACATTCTGGAATGTTTGTATCTACACTGTAAAACCCAAAAAGTAAAGTTAACTCAAACCATTTGAGGAAACCAATTGCAACAAAACCATTTAACTTCAAAAACTAATCCTAATAAGTACTGTGAACTTAATCCATTTGAGTAAACAAAGCAATTTGAGCACAGTAAAATCCAATAAATGAAGAGAACTCCAAACCAATTGAGTACTATAAAACCCAATAAGTTAAGGTAACTCAAGCTGTTGCTACAAACCATTTGAGTTAAAAAAACGAATCTTTATGAGTACTGTGAACTTATTTCATTTAAGTTGAAGTAATTAAGTATTTAATTAACTCATTACCTTCAACACCGAGTTCAAAACTCTTTCCATTCATTCATTCATTCATTCATTCATTTCTTTTCGGCTTAGTCCCTTTATTAATCTGGGGTCGCCACAGTGGAATGAACCGCCAACTTATCCAGCACATGTTTTTATGCAGCGGATGCCCTTCCAGCTGCAACCCATCTCTGGGAAACATCCATACACACTCATTCACACTCATACACTACAATCAATTTAGCGTACCCAATTCACCTGTACCGCATGTCTTTGGACTTGTGGGGGAAACCGGAGCACCCAGAGGAAACCCACGCGAATGCAGGGAGAACATGCAAACTCCACACAGAAACGGCAACTGACCCAGCCGAGGCTCGAACCAGCGACCTTCTTGCTGTGAGGCGACAGCACTACTACTGCGCCACTGCGTCACCTAAACTCTTTTAAGTCGAATTAACTTTCAGTAAATATTGAGTTAACTACACTCATTTCATTTGATAAAGTTGACTGTTGTTTTTTATTTTTATTTTACTATAATTAACTATATGTTCACTTCATTCTGGCTGCGTCCGAAACCGCATACTTCCATACTATACAGTATGCTAAAATCAGTATGCGAGCCGAGTAGTATGTCCGAATTCATAGAATTCGAAAATCAGTATGCGAGAAGTACCCGGATGACTTACTACTTCCGGCGAGATTCTGAAGTGCGCATCCCATGCACGCTGCGCTATCCCATGATGCCCCGTGAGAGAATTCATGAATGGAAGTAAATCGACGTAACTGACGCAGGTAGGTCACGTGACCATGACAAAATGGCGGATGTAGTATGTCCGAATTCCATTCATATTGCTCACATTCATACTGTATAGAACGTACTTTTCTAACGGCCAAGCAGTACGTTTAAATTCAAATGCAGTACCTACTGAGTAGTAGGCGGTTTCGGACGCAGCCTCTGTGTTTTTCTTTAAATATATATCATATATATATGTAAGGGAATCTGCATATTAACAGACATCAAACAAGGGAAGCCATGTTCGTTAGTATTTTGTAATTTTTTTTTTTTTTGTCAGAATTTATTATTCTACAACCTGAGTGACATTCCTAATAATAATTTTAAACATCCTTCAAATTATGCAAAATTAGTTATGTGACAAAGTTCTGTAACCTAGCTAGTGATGCATTGTACTACAGTCGTTTAGCAGTAAGTCGTTGTTTGGGAAATGCACCCCTAACAAACTGTCACAAAATGTGCCCATTTACCAGCAGTCAGGAGCCCCGATTATGAATATGCACAGTCAGTACAGAGGTACATCTAGGGCTAACGTGTGAGCGACGCCGGCAGATAATGCGTTTGTGTGTATGTACGCCAGTTCGCAGAGCTGAAGGTGTTTGTGCTGTTATGCCCTCTGGCTTGGCTGCCAGCTTCTTTCCCCCACTTCAGAGCCAGGAGGCAGACTGCCGAGGAATACCGATCACCTTGGCCAGAGATGCTCCTTTGAGCCTTTCTCTGGCATCTTTTCCCCTTCTGCCAGCTTCCTCCTCTGCTCCTCTCTTCCCTTCTGAAGTTGACAACAAAGACATCCTCGGGGTCCTCCTTGATGTAAGACCCGCTCTTGATCTTTTTTCCCTATGTTTTTTGTACCTTAGTGTTGCGCTACTTTCATATTCCGCTAGCACAATATTTACACTCCAGAAGACAAAGCCGAGGTGAATCTTTCATGCTGGCCGGGGCCCTTCAGAAACAACCAATCATCGGACCACGTTTCCAGCTTCATTACCTGGCCGGGCTTATCGGATATCAGGGACAGGTAACCTCCGGCTGTGCCGCACAGTCGCGGGCTGCTTCCATCCTGGGGCCGCTGCTGCGTCGGAAGACTTTGTTCCCATCTTGATTTGCCTAAACTTGTCTGTTTATAATTGAACCGCTCTTTGCGAGAGCGAGAGGGGAAAACAGAAAAAAAATAATAAAAAATGGACTGAGTTACATCTATCAGGCTGAAAGTTTTCATCTCTTCCCTTCTTCTCTGACATGGAGTACCTCCATCACGGCTGCCACAGTTCCCTCTTTCCCCCCCTGCCCTCCCTCGCTCGCTCTTTCCTTCCCGCTTCCATGAGGAGAAATCTCCAAAGAGCTAATTAGTGGAGCGAGCGAGTCCAGAAAGTCATGGTGGAGCTGAAGGAAGAGACTCGTGCCTTGCTCGCTCGCTCGCTCGCCCCACATGCTCGTCCACTAACGGTCAGGGTCCTGCAAAGAGGTCACCAGAGTAACCGGCTTTAACTAATGGCAGGAAGGCCGACACAGACAATTGAGGGAGATTCTGAGAGTGATGAGCCACTGACAGGAGCTTTCCTTCAACAGTTCTAATGGCCTAGAGAGGGACAGGATTGAAGTAACCGAAAGTACAAAAGCGGTGATGCTAACGACATGCTAACAAAGGCTGTTTCATATCGCTCACACTCAACTAGGGTGGAAAATGAGTTGACATGCTTTTGAAGAAAATTAATAAGATAAAAATCTTATCTTGTTATGAAATGTTAGTAACCGGTTCTGTTATATTCAACAAGATTAAAAATCACTCGCTGACAGTTGGAACAAATTGAATTTAAAAATAAATATGTACACAACAATAATTTTAACGAAAAGAATATTTAAAAAATCTTCATATCTTTAAAGTCCTGTGTTGATTTGGACCATATTGTGAAGATTTTTCGGTCACACTTTATTTTAATGGTCCGTTTGTTGAATTTAAGTTACATTGCATCTACATGCCAACTAATTCTCATTAGATTATAAGTAGACTATTAGCTTGGGCTTTGGGAGTTGGGGTTAGTGTAAGTTGACTTGTACTTGCAAAGTTTTTTATAGTCAGTTAAATGTCTGTTGAAGGAGCTGTATCAACAAATATTAATCAGATGGTCTAATACTTAAATAGACCATCAAAATAAAGTGTTACCGATTTTTTTCATAAAATAATTAAAGTTTTAAATGAAATGACAATAAATGGTGACATTATCGATTTTTTAGACACACTTTACTTACTGTAACTGGTTGTCCAAAAATTTTCAAAACAAAACAAATATATATATATATATATGTTTTAGTAGTTTGAAATGATATATTGACTGTGTTGGTTGATACATTTTGAATAATTGTGAATTTATTGAGAGTGAGACAATAACAAAATTATTATTTCTGTATATATTTTTGAATCTCTCTCTCTATATCTGTCTCTTTTTTACAGCTTATATAGTTTATTGATTTCCAATGGTAAGTTAAAGTAATTTGAAAAAAATGTAAAACTATAACAAGTTGGATTTTGGGTGGCGCAGTGTCGCTTGACAGCAAAAAGGTCGCTAGTTTGAGTCCTGGGAGTTTCACGTGAGTTTCCTCCTGGTGCTCCAGTTTCCCCCACAAGTCCAAAGACATGCGCTATAGGTGAATTGAGTAAGCTAAATTGTCCATAGTGTATAGTGATCAGCATAACTGAGTACACCCCATTTTGAAAATGAATATTTTATCCATTTCTCAGTGAATATAGGCAATGTATTTTAGTGGATTTAAACGAAACAGGATTAAAATAAACAATATTAAAATAATATTTTAGTCACCAAACATATTTAGAAATTGAAAGATAATACAATTAAATTCAAGCAAAATGTTGCAAAAACAATTACAACCTACAAAATATTTTTTTTAAAATTGTATTTAATATTTTTCTATTACATATAAGTTTGGGTGTACTTGCTTTTGGACCATTATTGTAATTTATTCTGCTAGATAAGCTCCAGATTTGACTTGGTAACACTTTATTTTGATGGTCCATTTGAGTATTAGTAGACTCAGCTTAATATCTGTTGATACTGACATTTAACAATCCTTCAACAGACATTTAACTGACTATAAGAAACTTTGCAAGTACATTTCAACTTACACTAACCCTAACCCTAACCTTAACCCTAACCCTAACCCCAACCTAACAACCTACTTATAATCTACTGAGAATTAGTTGCAATGTATCCTAAATTCAACTAACGGACCATCAAAATAAAGTGTGACCTTGGCTTCAGTACTGACTAATCTAATGTATATGCACAATTATAATTTTGTTTAGCTTCCTATTAAAACTATTAACTTAAAAGATAGATTTATGAGGGGTGTACATACAGTATGCTGAGCACTGTATGTGTGTATGTCCTGGTCCTCCAGGTTGGGGGTTGAGCGTTGGGCTAACAACCCACCTCGTAAAAATGATGTGTTACGAAACACCAACATGATGTGGCTAAATATCAACTTCGATATAAAATGGCCATGGGAGAAAGTAAGTAACTAACTAGTTGCATTTTAGCAAGCATATACTGTACTATTACTTGCATGTTTCCTGTTTAATAGAAAATAGAAAGCATTTATTAGTAATTTAAAAAACCAAAACATTAATAGGAAGTTTATTTCGATAAAACTAAAACAAAACTAAACTAAATAATTAATGAATATGGGTGTGTTCCAGAGTCTAGTGCTATTTTCACAGTGTTTATTGATGTACGAGCCAGCTCTCGGATTTATGTTGTACACACTTCAGAATGGTTCAATAAGTTGTTTTCAGGGCAGTCAAACAAAGGACTAATCGCCTAGATGAACCATAACCAGATGAACGGACACAACACTCGGAGCGAGAAAGTAAAGAAAAAAATGCTTTAAAGTTCAATAAATAAATTGTAAGAATATGGGAAGGCAGCTAAGAGTTGGCAAGAGAGAGCATAGGTGATGTCACGATGGGATCTGGCGTGAGAGCCAAGCCAGGTTAAACGTAAAAAGGAAGAACAAAAGGATTCTGGGAATGTCCGTGGGGTCTTCCATTGCTTGCAGACCAAACTTCAGGAAAAGGTTATGGAGGTGGCCATTATATTTTCATGATGTTCATTTATTTATTTGTCAAGCAAATCCAATCAGAATAGCAGCCGGGGTTCGCACAAAGCAAACTGCGGTAATTAGCAACAGTGGGAGTGGTGGCAACAACTCCACTCCATCCACTGACTTTTATGTGTGTGTGCAGAGAGGTGTGGGCCTAAATATTGATGGAGTTGCCAAAGCACATGGTGAAAACTACAAACACTGTTGTACTGGACTGGCAGAACACCGGGGTTAGCGTAAAGATGGCGTGCCAACAATCCTGTACAAATCTGAACTGCTGAAACTCAAATTGTTGTCAAGCTGGTCAAAGCATGAATTACTCTTTACTTAACATTGTCAGCTCTGAAAATAAATAGAATAAGTGACCAGTTCAATGTTACTGTCAGTTCTGTGGATTTCAAAGAACAAAATTACAAAAATAAAGTCTCAAAAATCATTAAGACAATTATTATTGCAAGAAGCTATTTATTTTAAGAAAGAAACTTTTCGGTTACATGTTGACCATTGCAATGCATAGCTAACAATGGCCAACATGTGACCAAAACATTGGTCTTTTTTAAAGTAAATTGCTTGCTGAGAGTTTGTGGACTTGTCTTCAGTTACAGTATTTGAGATTTGGGATACTGATTTTTGGATTGTTTTGAAGACACTTTGAGTCTTTGGTTGATTGTTTTAGTTCTGTGGATTTGCCATTAATACTTGTGGTTTAGTTAAATGTTAATTTTAGACTTATTTTATAAACTACTGATAATGTTTTGACAAATTATAAAATAGATTAAAATAAATAAAACATGACATTATACACTACCTGATTGACCTTAACGGCAAAAAAAAAAGAGTTATTGCAGGACTCTCAGAGTTCTTCAAGATTCTTTGGATTCATCTTTAATGCCTCCTCCTTCATCTTACCCCAGACATGCTCAATAATGTTCATGTCTGGTGACTGGGCTGGTCAATCCTGGAGCACCGTGACCTAATTTGCTTTTAGAAACTTGAATGTGGAGGCTGAAGCATGAGGAGTGCTATCCTGCTGAAGAATTTGCACTCTTCTTTGGTTTTTAATGCAAAGGGGAGCACAAATGTCTTGATACCTCAGGCTGTTGATGATGCCATCCACTCTGCAGATCTCTCGCACGCCCACATGCTGAATGTAACACCATACCATGCTTTTTCCTTTACCAAACTTGACTGATTTCTGTGAGAATCTTGGGTTTATGAAGATTCCAATAGGTCTTCTGCTGTATTTGTTAGGATTGGGATGCAGTTCAACAGATGATTCATCAGAAAAATCTATTTTCTGCCACTTTTCCAAATGATCAACTAGAAGTCGTAAAACTAGAAGTAATACATCAACTTATTATTTGTTGCTTTTATACAATTGGGATTAAAACAATCCATGTTTCAGACTTTAAATATACTGTAGGGGTAAATGTCATTATGAGAGGCTCAGCATCCCCCAAATCACAACACTTTCTCATCCACCTTTCACCAACTTCTTTAAACACTTTGGGTTCAGTCTTTCCCCAATTTTACTTCAAACATACTATTTCCAATTAAACTCAGACAAAATGAAATAAATTAGTTCCCTGTGCACACAGCATGCTCCTCAGATAATGTCAATCTAGTCTTTTAATTCTTTCTTGATATTTCAGTACAAAAGGTTAAGACAAAGTACAGTATGTCAATATCCTTACCCTGTTTAGAGCTGAATTGGCAAACAACTCTAGTAGCAATTTTTACTGATTGCCCTTTGAGATTCTCCATATTACCCTGCCCACTAATTCATTTGTCTTTCGTGGATGACCAGTCTTTTTGTGAGAAATTAAAGAGTAATTAACAATGTACAGTAAAGATGCAATATTTTACAAATCATAGATTTGGACAACCTGCTGTCAGTGGTTTTCAGTCTACTTTAGAACAGCTCACCATGTTACAAAGTCATTGAAAACATGTCTGTCATTTAAATAGAGATTAAATTAAGGAATTAACTGCAATTTGCCATGCCTAACACCAATATCTGTAAGGTTTCTTAAATTATATTTTAATTTTAATCAGTGTTCTTTATAAACTACCTCATTTAGTTATTTTAATGAGATTTTTAATACATATAACTAATGAAATTTGCTTTACAAACAACCTCTTTACTCCTTTTAGGATAACTTCAAATGGGAATGACTTTAAAATATAGAATATTGTAGGTTGATCTCTTAATTTTGATATCTAATCTACTTTTTAGAACCAGATATTTAATGTTTTATATTCACCAATTTTCTGCAAATATATCAGAATCAGAATCAGAAAGAGCTTTATTGCCAAGTATGTTCATGCATACGAGGAATTTGTTTTCGTGACAGAGCTTCTACAGTTCAACAGAATTACAAGGACAGGACAAAAAACAGATAATAAAAATATAAATAAAATAGACGTAAGTAGTGAATGCAAATATACAAATTGATAAGTGTATGTACAGGTAAATTACTATATTTAACATTATATGTGCAGCTGTTATGTGCAAATTGGCATGTAAAGTGTGTTGTTAAATAAGTGTATATGTGTATAAAAAGTGTATAGCAAGTAGTGATGTTTGTTTCATAATTACTATCATCTTACTATCATACTCATTCATTCCCTTTTCAGCTTAGTCCATTTATTAATCCGGGGTCGCCACAGTGGAATGAACCGCCAACTTATCCAGCACTTGTTTTACGCAGCGGATGCCCTTCCAGCTGCAACCCATCTCTGGGAAACATCCATACACACTCATACACTACAGACAATTTAGCCTACCCAATTCACCTGTACTGCATGTCTTTGGACTGTGGGGGAAACCGGAGCACCTGGAGGAAACCCACACGAATGCTGGGAGAACATGCAAACTCCACACAGAACTGATCCAGCCAAGGATTGAACCAGCGACCTTCTTGCTGTGAGGCGACAGCACTACCTACTGCGCCATTGCGTCGCCACTATCATACTATAATCAAATATATTACATGACTGTACTATATTAATATATGATCTAAATCATAATGTTCATATTAGGAATTTTGAAGACATATTATTAGTAGTTAAAATAAAACAATAATATAACAAAATAAAACAAGTATATAAAATAAAACAAAAAACTAGTTTACTCAAAACATGTACAGTATCTATAGCAATTTAAAGTGGGTCTCTACGTTTTATCCAGAGCAGAAACTATAGCGTTTCCTTCAGTATTTTAAGTTGGAAAAAGAGCTGGAACTTCTTTGATAACTTCTAGTGGAGATTTAATTGAAAATTAACTGCATAACAGTATTTTTAAGGTGTCAAATAAATTCAAATGAAAAAAAAATGTTGAATTACATCATAAAATCCTTATAAAATTATGAGCGGAATTTGCAATAAGGTGAAACCAAGAAGCAGTCCATTAAAGAAACATTAGTCATATTTTCTCATGTACTATTCTTCACTACTTTCTTTACTTTTGACTTTTAAATCTCACAAAAACTGATGAAAGCGAGGGAAGTAAGACTGAAAGCGCAAATGTCCATTTTTCAACAAAAAGACGCATTAATGCAACACACGCTTCTTACAGTAGCAACACACGGCAGAACATGACAAAGCTTCCTGTTCAGAGCTGTGTGTTTGTCTTCATATAAAATATAACATCCTGCCATGGGACTTTACTTTGCAGGTCTCTGGCGTATTTCCCATGATTCCTTTATATCGTTCCTCAAAAGAGTGTTAATTACACAAAAACCTTCATTTCTTTTAATATGGTTCAGGCCAATTAAACAGCACATTACTCAGGCAAATATTTTATTTGAAATGACGTTTTTATAATGAGGCTTCTGCCTTGATTGTTAATTGTAGGGAACGTATTAAAAAGCGACACAGAAAAGTGCTTCGTACATCTGCTTTACAATGAATATTTAACATAGCCCAGATTTTGACCATGTGCCATCCTGATTCCTTAAACTGTGCAGTTCAGCTTCAAAATACAGTATGTCTCACCAAAGTGTTACTTGTGTTTAAACAGAAGTTACACTCGGAATTGTGCTTTATACAAAATACATTGTTCTTTCCGCAGCTCTTGTAAAAGCAGATTCAACACTGGCGAGCGTATAAAAATTACATTATATTTAAGGAGAAGCTCTGTGTAATTCAAATGATAACTATTTGTATATCCAAATCCTTATGTGCAAGGAGTCCTCATGCAGGGTCTGTAATTACAATGAATGGAAACATGAGGCTTGTATCCAGTTCCTACTTGTCCCCGTTTCAGAGCACTTGTCACAGCTCCCATCTTTAATAAATTCTTGCTCTGTTAAATAATTCAGCCTTTTATCAATAAAGCTCAATGTTACTCTATCTCTTAGTCTTCACATTCAATTGTAGGACTATTTCTTTATTCATTATCTGTGTCATTTTGTCACTTTCTAATGTGCAGGCTCTCTGAAACGGCAATCTGTATTTTTCCTAGTTCTCCATCTTTTCATCTCGCACGTTCATTTTTATTTTCGCTCCCTCCTCGTGCACTTGGTAGAGAGTATGATCAGCGTTGCTGAAATATCCCAGGCTGTCCGTCTCATTTTAAGCCACCGGAAAAGAAATGCTAAACTTTTTGATCTGAATTTGTATTGATTTTTGTGGATTAGCTCTCTTAATTAGATACTTATGCTGGTCAATATGTTTTCTAATGAAGTGGAGAGAGCCCATCCACATTTAATCCTCCGCAATCATGATAATCTCTTCTCGGCTTCATCACTTTCCTAAGGCTTTTTTTTTTTAACTGGTGTGTGAGTCTCAACATTCTTAAATACCTTAACATAACAGAACAGATAGAAGTAGGCAGTGATACACACTCCAGATATCGATTTAGCAACATCCGAGATGACATGACAAACAGATTTGTCCACAGTGGCAGTATTTCAGGGATTAACATTGTCCTGGTTTGGTGAATCTTCATTTGTTTTCTCTTTTCAGTACCTCTGGGCAGCATGAATTATTAAAATGCCTCTAATGACATGAGTAGTGCCAGATAAAACCATGACCTTGTAAGCATTGATCTCTTGAGATACACCAATAAACTCTAATTCGGATGCTCTTGATATGGCAAAAACCAGGCTTGTATTCAAAACGCCATCGATCGCCAGCCAATTATTCCACGCCTTTTCATTCCACTCGGCCTCATTGATTTCACGCTGTTGTTTGAGTTGCAGAATTACTGCAGCATAATCTTGCATTGCATGTTCTTCCTTGTGATTTGTTTAGTATGATGTGTGTTCTATGTTAATGAGTTGAGGTATATACTTTAAAGCATGTGCACAATCAAAATGAAACATTTTGTGGCTTTTATTATATGAACATGTTAGCTTCAAAGTTGTCTATAAACTAACATAATTTAATCTATAATCTATAAACTAGCATAACATAATTTAGCTATAGGATACAGTTGAAGTCAGAATTATTAAACCCCCTAAATTATTAGCCCCCCTGTTTATTTTTGTTCCCCAATTTCTGTTTAACAGAGAGACGACATTTCTAAACATAATAGTTTTAATAACTGATTTCTAATATCTAATTTATTTTATCTTTGTCATGATGACAGTAAATAATATTTTACTAGATATTTTTCAAGACACTTCTATACAGCTTAAAGTGACATTTAAAGGCTTAACTAGGTTAATTAGGTTAACTAGGCAGGATAGGGTAATTAGGCAAGTTATTGTATAACGATGGTTTGTTCTGTAGACTATCGAAAAACATATAGCTTAAAGAGGCTAATCATTTTGACCTTAAAATGTTTTTTTTTTTTTTTTTATTAAAAACTGCTTTTTATTCTAGCCGAAATAAACAAATAAGACTTTCTCCAGAAGAAAAAATATTATCAGACATACTGTGAAAATTTCCTTGCTCTGTTAAACATCATTTGGGAAATATTTAAAAAAGAAAAACAAATTCAACGGGGGTTTGATAATTCTGATTTCAACTGTATATAGTCACATTTGCTTATCACAAAAAGTAAGATTTAAAAAAATTTAAATATCCCAAAACCACAGTTTTAAATATTTTGTTGAAGTAGTACTTACTGTGTGTTATCCTAAATGTTTCAAAGAATGTTCAAATCCAGAGAAATAAGTATTTTTTTACTAGTGGCATGGACCGTAATCTCTAATTTGTATTATATCCCACTCAGGTTTTTGGTCTGTGGCAAAATAAAAGCTCTGCGGCTTTACATGAGTAGTGCCAGTGCTCTTGTTTCACTACGCTGGCTTTTAGCCTTTCTTTGCTTCACACTACATGATAATGCAATCTAGGCTCATTCTGATTACGTACCCCTATATACATTTCTGGAGAGAGAAAAATACATTCCAGGAGCTACATTTTTTATTTTGCGAATCGGCCAGAGGTCGCTGTGTACGCTTTTTCAGATCTCAAATTTCTCTCGTGAGTGCCATTAGCGCCTGCTGTTCTCGCATAAATCCACCAGAGGCCACTGCCGACTGACTGATTAACCAACCGCTCCCCCCAGCCCTTTTTTTTTCTAAACCAAACCAATAGAGTTTTAAAAAGCACTGATTGGCCCACCCACCGTCTTTCCTAAACCCAACCACAGTATTTTCAAAAGCAATCCAGATAAAGAAAAGCCTTCATGGCAGCCTGATTTTTACCACGTTTTCAGATTTTACCATATTCTCACTGTGTTCTTACTTGTTTATTTTACTTTTGGCTTTTGTTTTTGTCTTACCTGCCTCCTGAAATCGGTCTTCACCAGACTCAAACTCCGTTGTTGTGGTCAACTCCGCTCTGTGGCTCAAGTCTGTCAACGTATGTGTCAAGCTGCCAGACAAACTGGTAACAGTGGGAAAGCCGTTCATATGGAGGTAAATGATCAGTTGGTAAGTGTGAAAAGGAACGGCGTCTTACCACCCCGCAGCATTTGTTTTTAAAGATGAAATGCAGTCATACGTAGCTCTGGCTACATAATTCGCGATCTCTAGAAATGTATATAAGGCTACGTATTCAGAATGAGATGTTGTGATAATATGCTTGAATATTTTAACTCATCTCAACGCAGTGGCGCAATAGGTAGTGCTGTTGCCTCACAGCAAGAAGGTCGCTGGTTTGAGCCTCGGCTGGTTCAGTTGGCGTTTCTGTGTGGAGTTTGCATATTCTCCCTGCATTTGCGTGGGTTTCCTCTGGGTGCTCCGGTTTCCCCCAGAGTCCAAAGACCTGCGATACAGGTGAATTGGGTAGGCTAAATTGTCTGTAGTGTATTAGTGTGTGTGGATATTTCACATTGATGGGTTGCGGCTGGAAGGGCATCCGCTGCTTAAAAACGTGCTGGATAAGTTGCCGGTTCATTCCGCTGTGGCGACCCCGGATTTTAGCTCATCCATGAATTCGATTTCTACAGGATTCCCATTGGATGTAATGAAGACAACATCACAGTGTCATCAGTCTACAGTAGTCAACATTTGAAGTGAATCATCCTATTATCCTAAGACAAGAATGGGTGTTGTTCAATAGATTTAGCACAACTTTGATGAAAGGTGATGATTCACTTAAAATGTTGACTACTGTATTTTGAATATGCACTCTCTAGTGGTGAAAATTATACACTGTGCCTTTAAGCTTCTCGTTTAATCCTCTAACCAATCAAATGCACTCTAGAATCTGAAGAACTATCAATAGACACTAAGGCCCAATCCCAATTCTACCCCTTAGCCCTTCCCCTTACCCCTACCCCTCGTTTTGTGCGTTCATGTAAAAGGGGTAGTTAAGTCCCAATACTCTTTTATCTTGAAGGCGTAGGGCTAAGGGGAAGGGGTATACACCCCTTCGAACGAAGACTTTTCAGGACCACACTCGAAACTCGAAAGGCGTAAGAAAATTTCCCAGAATACACCAGCTACAGTGGCAGTTTCGCTGCACCCGGAAGTGCAAAATAACTTTTTTTTTCATTATTATGAATTTTTACAAAAAACAAGCATATGCTTTAATATATTCAAAACCGCGTTCATGCTTTACCGTCATGCTTTTATAAAAAAACCGCTAAAATAAAAACCGCTAAATTTTGCTATCTATAATTACTACTAATAACTCCTGTATAGCAGTCCCACAACATTCTGACTCTCGATGACACTCAAACACCCTGTCAGAAAAGTCTAGTGGCTGAGAATGAGCGTTTTACAGTGTCTGCTATAATGTTAATGTTGTTTTTGATGTGTTTACTTAGATGAATAGGGCCACTGTGTAAATGCGCAGTATAGTTATGATCTCATTGCCAGATTATATCACTATGATAACATAATATATGCCTTCAGTGATTTCCTGAAGATAAATACCAAAAAAATAACACAACTAGAATAACTACAGCAGTCGCGATCGTCTGATCTCATATGAAGCAAGAGCTCGTGATGACATATGATGATATGTGCAGGTGTTGTAGTGCTGTCCCAATTCTTAGGGGTAAATTTTGAAGCCCTTCCCCTCACACTCGTTTTTAAGGGCCAAGGGGAAGAGGAAGGGGTACAAAAATAGAATTGTGATTGGGCCTAAAGATGTGACTGAAATATGTCACTTGTTCACGAACAAGGTACAATTACTAATGGTGAATAGCACATATGGTGGCACAGTGGCTCAGTGGTGAGCACTGTAGCCTCACAGCAAGATGGTCGCTGGTTTGAGTTCTGGTACCCACAGTCCAAAGACAAGTGGTGAATAAGGGAAACAAAGTGTATGGGTGTTTCCCAGTACTGGGTTGCAACTGGAAGGTCATCTGTTGCATAAAACATATGCTGGAATAGTTGGTGATTCCTTCTGCTGTGGCGACATCTGATAAATTAGGGACCAAGCCGAAGGAAAATTAATTAAAAGCATACATTGCCACATGTTAGGGATAAAACACATTCATAGGGTTATCAGCAGCCTGACGCAAAGCATGCATTATTTAGCAGTTGTTATCCCAGCATAACATACCTTGGAATGTTGGGATTGACCTATCAGAATCAAGTATTCCAGATGTAGTGGATAAACAATTCAGACAGTGTAAATATGTTTCCATTGTGTGAGAAAGTCGGGTGTCATGTTAGAGACATGTGAACACACAGCACACACACAGTCTGCTCTGGTTCAGCAACTAGTCAACACAGAATAATTCTTGTATGTATGACTGTCATAACCTATCAAATGCCGCTTTAACAAGCTCAATGGCCCAGACAGCGAAAGTATAAATTGAATACTATTGACTATTTTAAAGAAAGTGAACGGCTTCTCAATATGTTCCGCACCATCTTTATGTTAACACTGAATCATGATACATGTTCCACAAAACTTCATAAGATAGTTAAACCATGGACATGTTATATGTCTTTAGATTTAAAGGTATGATCAAGAAAATAGCTAATCTTTTCTTACTTATAGTTTGGTATACAGTAAAATAAATAAAGGTGGTTCATACCGCTATGGTGACCCCTGCTGAATAAAGGGACTAAGCAGAAGAAAAATGAATGAATGAATGAATGAATGAATGAATGAATGAATGAATGAATGAATGAATGAATGAATGAAAATAAATAACAAATGGTGACCAGGGGAGTTTCTGTTTATCCATACGTGTTGTTCAAGTCCATTAATTTTTCTATCACAAGCATTTTCTTCATCTCCGCTGTCCGATAGACCAGTACAACAGCTTGTTAACTCATTGGTTATTATAAAATACTGATGTCATAATTTTCATCGCAATTTAAAAATGTACAAATCAAACTTGTTTGGTATGACTGAAGCAGCTTGATGTGTCTGAGAGCAGAAGGTAATAGGGTAACACTTTATTTTGATGGTCCATTTGAGTATTAGTAGACTGTCTGCTTAATATCTGTTGATACTGACATTTAACAGTCCTTCAACAGACATTTAACTCACTATAAGAATCTTTTCAAGTACATGTCAACTTACACTAACCCCAACCCCAACCTAACAGTCTACTTATAATCTAATGAGAATTAGTTGACATGTAGTTGCAATGTAACTTATATTCAACAAACGGACCATCGAAATAAAGTGTGACCGGTAATGGATAATCTGAAGCACACATCTGTAAATGGTTCACTACAGAAATGACTATTATCCTGTTTTTGAAGTAATCCATTCATACATACATAATAAATAAATTTTACAATAAAACAATTGGGGTAAACTTTGTATGTATTTAATTCAAGGTGTTATTTGCCCTTTCTTTGTGATTAATTGTGGGATTTA
>LR812519.1:45710149-45752649 GCA_903798195.1 Danio kyathit | reverse complement strand
AGAAGATATTTTTAAAAGTGTTGGACACCAAAAACCATTCTTATTCATAAACAAATACTATGTAAATCCATTGCTATTGATTTTCAAAATTCTTCAAAATATTCTCCGCAACAGAATAAAGAAACTCCTTTTTGGGTGAATCTCTATCCCTTTAAGAAAGCATAGAAGTGTGTATATTTGCACAATTTCAGGGCATTGACACTCTAGTCAAATAAAAGGTTTTGACATTTCGTCACCTTAGAATTATAAGGTTCTATCTGACATTTTTGTCAAAATTGAGTTATTGACATATTCTTATTAAATGACAACTTATTTACATTATGGGATGTTTTTTTTTTAGAAGTTGTTTAGATTTTAAGACGTTTTATTAAAAACAAAAACAAATGTTACACACGCACTGTTTGCTATGGAATGCAAAAACTTTGAAGCTCAATATCTCGAAATCATTCAGAATGCAGATAGAACCTTATAATTCCAAGGTGACAGTTTATGTATATACAGCACTTAAAACAATTGATTGCTTGAAGTCTGGTGGAGCAGGTTTCTGCTGTCTTCAGTCTTGTGATGTATTTTCAACTGAATTGTGTTGTTAACATCACCGTGGCCTGATTTAGTTTTAAATGACCAGTCCACTCACATTCAATTTCATACAGGTTTGGAACCACTTGATGGTGTGTAAACTGAATTAGTAGCCTAGATTACTAAATTTAGAAAACTAAGGGTGCTTTCACATCTGTGGTTCGGTTCATGTGGTCCGGACCAAGGGCAACAAATGATACATTGTAGCATTTTTCTGATACATTTGCAGCCGGAAGTTAATGAGAATTATTTACATTATTTATTAAATTTCCCATTTATTGTATTTTATTAACGCCTACCCCCCACCCCAACCCTAAACCCAACCATCACAGTACTGTAAAATATGAATTATTGTTATACAGTGTCATAAAATATGTCGCTATATTAATGTCCATATCGCACTTTCGGCCTACCGCATATCCGATCTATACTTTACCGTGTTTGAGTCCTTTTCACACCCACTGATTGCTTTGGTCTAAACCAGTTGAAATGAACCAAAATTCAGTCATGTGACAAAATCCACATCACTCACTGGCCAGATGTTATTGAACGTATTTCCTAAACTGCTTTTTAATTGGTCAGAATTAATGTGCGGGAAAATGCCAATGGAACTCCTGCAAGTAAACAAACAGGCAGACCCAAAATGTCGCTTTTTACTATGGAGGGATGACTGCGCTGGCTAATTGTATCCCTGTCATAGTATACCATATACAGTAGTTTGTATAATTTAGACAAACACATTTCAAGAATGAAGCGTGGCTGGAAAACAATGTTTTAATGCATTGCAAACGGCGCATCCCAAGTCACTTTAGGAGGAGGCGTGAATTAATTTAGCTAAACTGCAACATGGTCATCTTCCAGAAATATTCCATCATATGATGTTTTTCCCTCTCTCTTTCTCTCTGTTTAAAATTGTTGGTAAAGCGCTGTCAACAAATATTTTTCTCCCACACCCCATAAGATGGGACAGCGCATTGGACTACAGCAGCTGGATTAGTCCAAAAAGGTACAGTACTTTTTGAGGTTGGGTCTGTTTAGTTAGAATAATGTTCTCACCACAAATGAACCAAGAAAGTCTCGATAGAATAATGTTCTCACCACAATTGAACCAAGATGAACCAGATCTCAATATGCTTTTTTGGTCCCCTTTTGGTGTGCACTCGAGTGCGACTGCTACATTCACACCTGCCTAAACAAACCAAACCAAGAGGGAAAATATGAACTCTAATGCGATTCAACCGAACTAAATAAGGCAGTTGTGATAACAGCCTAAGTTTTCTAGTTGTATTATAACAATGACCCCCCTCCCCCTCTATTTTCTATATTTAAAACTGTTTATTATGTTTTATGTGTAAGTGGGACTCTTATTTTGAAAACAAGGACAAGGACAGGCTCTGGGTAAGCAGCAGGCATGGAGCATCTCAACTGTTTACAGATCATGAAAACACAAATTTTGTGTGAGATAATTCAACACCAACCCCAATGTCTGTTGAACTGTATCTTTTGTTAGTTTAATGTGTATATTGTGAAGTTTGCCATGTACATTTGTAATACAGTAAAGCAACAGACACATGTGTATGTTTGTAGTGTAACTGTTTTGATCACTAAGGTATGATTATTTTGCACTTGTGTATTTCAGAGTACATCCCGCTGTGTGAGCATTAGAGACATTAGTTGCAGGGGGACCTTATGAGCAGAGTCCATTAATATTCCTTCCAAATAAGGAAGAATAATACACAGAGCGTTTTATTGGGAAATCCTAGAGTTTGAAATGGGCTTGTAAAACAATTTCTGTAGAATGTCTGCACTTTCCTAAACCTCAAACCTTCTATTTAGGTATCAGAGAACAATTAAAACATAATGCATAAATGCATGATATGGGATCTTTAATACATGTATGCTAACAAATTGTGACACTATAAAGTCTTATCCCTTAAAAGTCCAGTGAAGTTCTTTGATATGTAAATTTTTATTATTCTATATTGACATAATCTCAACTGAAACATGAAGAAAGGGTGGGACATAGAGTAGCTGAAAAACTGTCTAGCCAATAGCATTTTGAACTTGAAACATTTTATTTTATCACAGCTCTGCGAGTGAAAGTGGTTGAGTTCAAGCCATAGACTGTAAAAGATATAGACCTAGTATCCGTGACGTCACCCATAGGTTTCTAAAGAGCGCAAATGAAGCTACAAGTAGGTGTGGCCAACCGTAATCATTTTGTTCGCGCGTCATCGCACCCCCGGCGGTGACCAAATAAGGGCAAAGGGGCGGAGCGTCAGGGAGCTACAAAAACCTGCTAGCATTTTGCTTAGACAGGCTTTTCTTTGGCAGAAACGCTTAATACTTCATTACCTGCGACTCATTTGTGACCACATGTGCTTGGTTGCATACTATATCAATAAAGTGTTTAGTCTTTTAAAAACACTGCTGCAATACATTGAGCCACTAAGCATTGTACTTCAAATACAGTTAGTGTTAGTAAATGTAAGCCTATTTATAAAAACCAGGTATAAAACTGTATGACAACATTTCAGATGACTGTTCTATAGCCTACAGCTAATCAATCTGACAGATTCTGGAGTGCATTACCGTTATAAAAAAGTATAAATGATAAATTATCTTAGGTAAAACACAAATATATCATTCATTAATTTTCTTTTCGGCTAAATCCCTTTATCAATCCGGGGTCGCCACAGCGGAATGAACCGCCAACTTATCCAGCACGATTTTATGCAGCGGATGCCCTTCTAGTCGCAACCCATCTCTGGAAGCATTCACACACACTCATTCATACTCATACACTACAGACAATTTAGCCTACCCAATTCACCTGTACTGCATGTCTTTGGACTGTGGGGGAAACCGGAGCACCCGGAAGAAACCCACGCGAACGCAGGGAGAACATGCAAACTCCACACAGAAACGCCAACTGACCCAGCCGAGGTTCGAACCAGCGACCTTCTTGCTGTGAGGCGACAGAACTACCTACATATATAAATATATATAAATATACATATAAATGGAGGCAACTTAAATGGTTTGTTAGCCCAATTAAGTGCACAGCATACCATATTATCTGATAATTATAGGAAATAATTCCAAATGGCAATTTACTGTGTAAAGCCACATAAAACAAAACAAAAATACGATGTATATGCCGAGTTCAGCGGCTAATCAGCTGGAATCAGCTGAGGTGATGAGACAGCGACCTGCAAGACCTAGCTGTCACTCAAGTGGCCATGACCTTAATTATGCAGACTTAATAAAACTTAGTAAAAACGAAATGGATGAGTTCTAAAAAATTCACCCCCCTCAAACTTGTCATGAAGGTTAATATTAGCTATATACACCAAAACCATCTTTTGTACCAGTCTGTAAACATGTTTTTATCAGGTGTAAAATTGGCCAATTTAGCATTGCAATCAGAGAACATCTAGATTTCCTGGAGCCAGCCCCCAAAGGCGAGTCGATGAATTGCAGTTTCAGTTATTTTTGTATTGGCGTCATTAAGGGGGAAAGCGGGAGGTTGCCGCTTTGTTCAAGCACATTCAATGAAAAGCGTCTTGAAGGGGTGGGACATGTCAGATAAGCGAGAGCATTTGATTGGTCAGAAAAGTTGATGAGAAACTTAAGTATGAGGTGACATGAAAAGAATTGTTGATCAATGTAGGTGGAAGTGACAAAATGCAAGCTTTACATGTTTGTATCAGTTTTATATTTTCTAAACGCAAATTTTCTTTTAAACAATACACCTTCTAACAACAAAAAAAATCATTTTAATTTCAATAATTTCATCATGTTTTGTTGGTAAAAAAATACTAAAACAGTGTAAATATTCAAATACTTGTAAAATGTTTAAAACCCTTCTATCTCTGTAAAAACATCTATGGATAATGTATATCTGTCACTTTTCTTCTTCACACCAACATACCAACATTTACGAGAATCTCTTCAAATCAAGATTATGTACCTAAAATCAATAACATTTATTTGTTGAATTGCTTAGATTTTATTTTACGCATCAACTGTCAGAAAGACATAAAAACAGCTATTCATCTATATGGCGGTGAAATGCGTGCAAGCAAAGGTACTCCGGCCCTCCTCCTTGACAACCTGTCCGGCATCTAATGACTACCCCGATCTCCATTTGCAATTCTTTCTCTCATCTCCTTCGTCTCCACGCACATCCTTCTCTAATCTGGTAGAAGAAAGGCCCTTCTCACCCGCAGAACTCTGGGAAGACAATACCACTGGGTTTTACACTACCTGTAAGCTCAGAGATAAGAAGGAAACACAGTGAAATTAGGGGGGAAAATCATTATTCTCTGAATGAGACGTCTCGGGCTTGATCAGAGGGCAAATCAAAGCCCTATCTCTTAGGCTACTTAAACATTCACTTTAAAAGTCGGCAAACTGATTGTACTCATATGGAAATCGTGCCGTCACCGGCCTGCATTCTCTCCTGTCTCCAGGTTCTCCGGGATCCCAGCAGAGCCTTCGCTCTCCCCTTCATTAGAATCCTCCTGGTGAGGGGCAGACGCCGAGAAATGAGCAAAAGATGTAAATTCGAATGCGGAAAGGAAAAGGTTCAGATCTTTTCTCTTTTTTTCCCACTGACAAGCTCCGGAGAGGATAATGAAACAAGAAGTGTTATGGAAACTGAGAGTAGTTCGTCTTGTATGGCTCAGACTGTGCACTGGTGTTTCAGACGGACGGCTGTGCTTTTTTTTTTTTTGTCAGTCTGTGGGCATCAGGCGTACTTCGTGACAAGAGGACACTGGAGTAAATGGAGACTTTCTGCCTAATTTTACAGTTGATCATTAAATCATGGTCTTATATAGACAAGCCAAGAGGGGGGGAAATGTGTATTTAATTAATAAATGCGTTTCTACGTTCTAAAAACGTGTAAATAAATCAGTTTGATAATATTAGTTGACTACATTATTAACATTAGTTAGAATCTTACTTAATGTTCATTTTAAAATTTAAAACAGAAAGTTACAGTGGTTGGTTTGGATTTTTTGAGCTTCATAGATAGGATTGGAAATTACTCTACAAACACACCTCTTTTTGACCCCTGTTTTGCTGCACATACAGTTGAAGTCAGAGATATTAGCCCTCCTGAATAATTAGCCTCCTCTATATTTTCATATAGTTTATCACAGTTTCTGTTTAACAGAGAGAAGTTTTTTCAACACAATTCTAAACATAATAGATTTAATAACTAATTTCTAATAACTGATTTCTTTTAGGTCCATTGTTGCTGGTTCGAGCCCCACCTGGGCCAGTTGGCATTTCAGTGTGGAGTTTGCACATTCTCCCTGTGTTCGTTTGGGTTTCCTCTGGATGCTCGTTTCCCCCACAGTCTAAAGACATGCGCTATAGGTGAATTGAATAAACTAAATTGGCTGTAGTGTATGAGTGTGAGTATGAATGAGTGTGTATGGGTGTTTCCCAGTACTGGGTTGCAGCTGGAAAGTCATCCACTGCATAAAACATATGCTGGAATTGTTGGCGGTTCATTCCACTTTTTTAAATCTTTGACATGAAGACCTTGCATAATATTTCACTAGATATTTTTCAAGACACTAGTATTCAGCTTAAAGTGCAATTTAAAGCCGTAACTGGGTTCATTAGGCAAGTCATTGTATAATGATGCTTTGTTCTGTAGATATATATATTGCTATTTTTTGTCACTATCAGAGACTAAAAGTAACATTAACACATGTATTTTTATAATAACTATAACTATAATAATTTTCTATTCCAAATTAACTTTAAACCATGGCTTTCTGAAAAAGTGAAGCGCTATGAATACTTTCCGGATGCACTGTACTTTTATAGAGACTTTTAAAGTACATTTATATAATGTCAAGAGAATATTGTAAGAATGTTTTAAATGACATTAAGATTTTTTTTAATCTTTATATAACAAAAAATAAATAAAAATAAACTTAACCAAAATAATACAACATTAATACAACTCTAATACAAAAAGCTGGGTGTTTTAAAAGTTCTAATTACCTTCAACAATAAAGTTTTTATTACTTTCTAGTAACATTAGGGAAAGATTCTTAAAGCATTAATATAATATGAATGGAATGTTCTAATAATATTATAAATGACATTATGAGATCCTTTATATTATATAAACTATAAAAACATTCTGAATAACATTCTTAAACCACAACTTTGGTTTGCACTCATTGCCATATGCCCTTAACTGTAATTGTATTGCTCAAAAAACTTTATTTTTTACGTAAATCTTTAGATTAGAGTACATCTTATATATATATATATATATATATATATATATATATATATATATATATATATATATATATATATATATATTTTTTTTTTTTTTTTAATGCGTATATTTTTTAGACTACATTCTATAATTGTATTTATTGTATATTCTTTTTACAACTCTACTTTCTGTATTTTTGTATTAATATTATATGTTAGGCACCTAGGGTCTGAGAGTAACGGAATTTCGATTCTCTGTATGTCCTGTACATGTGGTTGAATTGACAATAAAGCTGACTTTGACTTTGACATAACCAAATAAACTAAAAAAATCCTTCAAAGAATAATGTAATGGGAACATTTTAATAAAATTGTTAGCTGGGTAGTAAAAAACTGTACCGCTATATACATTTCTGGAGGGCGCCAATACGTCCCAGGAGCAGTTTTTGCAGTTTTTGTTTTCCAAATACAGCAGAGGCCGCTGTGTATGCTTTTTCAGATCTCAAATTTCTCTCGCAAGTGCCATTCGTGTCTGCTGTTCTCGCTTAAATCCACCACAGTCTGCTGTTGACTGACTGAATGACTGACTGACTGACTGACTGACCGATCGACTGACCCACCCTACTCCTTCTCTAAACCCAACCAATAGTGTTTTCAAAAGCAACGATTGACCTGCCCACCTGCTTCCTTAAACTCAACCGACAGTTTTAAAAAGCTGAAAAACAGAAAATGAAAAAAAAATCACCTGATTTATACCACGTTTTAAGATTTGATCACATTCTCACCCTGTTATTTCCCTGTTATTTTTGTTTATGTTTTACCCGCTTTCTGGAACCGTTCTTCGCCGGACTAAAACCTCGTTGTCGTGGACAATTCCTCTCAGCGTCTCAAGTTGGCCAATGTACATGGGGAACTACTGGACAAACTGGTAACAACGAAAGCCGTCTACATGGAGGTAAGTGGTCAGCTTCTAAGCGCAAAAAGGAACGACATCATGTAGTGTTTGTTTAAAACAGCGGTTCCCCACAAGGTGGACTCAGCGAGCTTTGTGGGGGGTTTTGTCATATTTAAAAAATTTCTTAGCAGTGGACAATTTGGAGAATGATCCTGTTGCTTTAGTTCATTTTATGCCCTAGCTCAGTCCTCAACCACCATGGATCAATTGGTGCCGGGCCGCACAAGAAATCATGAATTATTTCACTTTTATTTATTATCTGAGTCAAAACGATCTTTTATTTTGAAAAGTCTTTTATTTAAAAAAAATGACCATATTCTCTCGGCTATATCTCAGTCACTTGAGTGCCCAAATTTAACCCACAAGCAGCAAAATGAGTAAGAAACAGACGACTTCGGAAAGTTTCTTTGCTAAGGGGAACAGGCCCAGTGAAGGACCCACGAACTGCCAAGGAATGGATCCACAACCCATTTGTCAACAAATCAGGTGAATCCAGCATGTCTGTGCAAGAAGATCAACTGATGGAGATCGCAAATGATGGCAGCCTTTTAGGGGCCATTCGCATATTGTGTATTAATAGAGTTTGCACAAGTTTGTTGTTTCCAATGGAGGTGCGCGGCTCGCATGCACATGCGGCGTGACGCGCTCACACCAATGATCCTCAGGCCGCGAGCGCACCGCAAGTCACATGACAAGAATTGACCAATCAGCTTCAGCTTGCTTGGAATGTACACATGTCGGTAAGACTAATTATCTCAGACAAATACAGAACACACAAACACTGCAGTGCTTTGTAATTTTCTCCATAAATAAAATTTCTATCAGAACAACAGCAATGTTTTGTCACTGAAACACTGAAACACCCCCACCCCCCGTCCGCGGTAAAATTGTCAACCGTTGACTGCTCCGCGGTGATAAAAAGGTTGAGGACCACTGCCCTAGCTGACCAAAAATAGACAAATTTGTAATCCATCCTCCACAAAAAAGACAGTCTCACTGATTCGCCTCGCAGCAATCCTCACACTGATTTATAGAGCATAACAAATAACATGAAAGTATTAAATTGTATTTTTGTCCCTTATACACCAGTGTGAATACTGATATATTTGTTATTGAATTTCAAATAGGGCCAATTTATAGGCCAAAGGCTTACGTTTTTCAGTTACAAATGGCCTGCTAATGTTTTGCTTCTATATTTTACATTAGGCTATTTTATAGGTTTTATAGATTTATGGCCTTTTTTTGATTATGATTTGAATTTTGAAATCTGCTTTATTTTTTAAGGATGTTTCAAATTGTTAATAAATGTCCCTGTTACACAAATACAATGTTTTACAATATGTTAATATTATTTAAAGGCCCTGATCTAACAAAATCGAACAGTTGTGTTTTTTTTTTCATTTAACAAAGATTACTTCATGCTGTTGCAAACACATTGTTCACTGTTAGTTAATAATACTTCATTAGCTCACCACAAAATAAAAGCACCATATTATAATTTGTTACTAATAAAATATTTAAACAAACACGCGCTGTTAAAAAAAAAATGTGGGGAAGTAATTTGTCTGCTCTGCATTCAGATGTAGAAAGGCATTTAATTAGGATATGCCCATTACCTGCAGCATCATTTGATATTCCAAACACTGATTCTGACTAAAAAGGGCCTTGATTTTGTGATCATCTGTGAGATTTACCGCAGAGCATGTAGAGACTCAACGCTAGGCCAAGACCCAAACACGCATTAAGATTACCCCGATCCTCATTAGCGCCCTGACGGACAGCATCATCATCATCTATTAGTGCGGGCAAAATATTCAGACGGGGTGCCCTCAACAGCTCAAAAGCCATGAAATTGATCACCTTAAAAAATGGTGGGGGAGGGATAGTGTTCTTACACACTGGAAAGATTTGTGCTCTTGGGCTTCGGCATTGATGGGCTGTCATGTAGCTGATAGGACTGTGCTTTAATTGGGGAGTGTATTAAACACTGTGCATAGTTATTGGCTTTCCATATTAATGGAGCTTCAACTTGGCATGTACTTAAAGAATGAAATCTAAATTATTGATGCCGACTATTATTAATTTTGATGTAGGATATGGGGAATTCTAGGATTCTGTAGATACGGCTGATGTTCCATTACATGGATTAACCTGACTGAAAATCTCATCTTGGGATAAATACAGTGCTCAGCATATATAAGCACACCCCTCACAAATTTATATTTTAAATTCATATTTTTAATAGAAAGCTATACAATGTTATATTTGTGCATATACATTAGATTAGCCAAATCTGGAGCTAATCTAACAAAATCATTTACAATAACAGTCCAAAAACTAGTACACCCGAATTTATGTTATAGAAAAATATTAAATACAAATTTTAAAAAGAGGAAAAATCAAGAGACACAAAACAATTTAAAAAAAATTGTTGAAATTTTGTAGGTTGTAATTTTTTTTGCAATATTTTGCTTGAATTTAACTGTATTATCTTTCTATTTCTAAATATGTTTGTTGACTCAAATATTATTTTAATAAATATATCTGTTTAATAAATCGGTTGTGTTAAAATAAACCAAAATTCAGTTAAAGTCAGAATTATTAGCCCTCTTTGAATTTATTTTCTTTTTTTAAATATTTCTCAAATGATGTTTAACAGAGCAAGGAAATTTTCACAGTATATCTGATAATATCTTTTCTTCTGGAGAAAGTCTTATTTGTTTTATTTCAGCTAGAATAAAAGCAGTTTTTAATTTTTTAGAAAACTATTTTAAGGTCAAAATTATTAGCCCCTTTAAGCTATATTGTTTTTCAATAGTCTACGGGATAAACTATTATTTTTTAAAAAAAACTTCTCTCCGTTAAACAGAAATAATAATAATAATAATTTAGGGGGGCTATTAATTCTGAATTCAACTGTATACTGAGAAACTGATAAAAATATAAATTTTCAAAATGGGGTGTACTCAATTTTTCTGAGCACTGTAACTGTCATTTATTACACATCATTTTACAAACATATAAATAAATAAATGCTCCACTTGTTATATTTCTCTTGTTACTGTTCCATTTCTCAGTGTACATCATTGTATATGCTGAACTGTAAAAAATGCTGGGTTCCACACAATCTCTTCATATCATTCCAACACAAATCGATTAACTTATTACTTTTTTACAATTTTAAGTTGATTGAACATAAAACAATTAAGCCCCCCCCCCCAACACAAACACACACACACACACACACACACACACACACACACACACACACACACACACACACACACACACACACACACCCAAAAAAAAAAAAAAAAAAACATTTTAAATAAGTAGTTTGAACAAGCAGCAAAACATTTTTTTATTTTTATTATTATTATTATTATTATTATTATTATTATTATTATTATTATTATTATCATTATCATTATTATCATAGCTTTCAGTTTGATCAATGTCCTCTCGATCAGAATACTAAACATCTACACCACCTCTTTCAAAACTTTGAAGCTCAGTCATACTGATTAAGGTGTAATGTGAAAGCTTTTCAGTCTGATTATTTTTGAGTGCTCAAACATGCTGACAGAAAGCACAAAAACACATGCAAATAGAATAATGCACAAAAAAAAACAAGAAAACATATTCATAACTTTGACAATGCACACACAAATTCACACAACACATGCAAACATAGAAGCACCTTGCAAATAGCGCAGACCACAATGGAGACCCCAAAAATTGATGAACCAGGCTGCTTCCTGTTTAATGTCAAGGAGAATTATCTAAGATGAAAGTTTTATGTTTGTTGTGACTTCCTGTTTTTATGGTTTCTTGTTTTTTGTATGTTTTTAGGCCTGCTGACTCTTAACAGAAAGCAGCCGGTGTGTCATTTTTTTTTTTTCAAGAGGGACGACTGAAGTTTGAACAGGAAGAGTCCAAAGGAGTTGTCATTAAATGACCACTTTGTGACAAACATGCAAATACCTTTTGCTGCTTGTTCAAAATACTTATTTAAAATGAGTCGAAACAACACAGTTCGTAACTTTTTTGTGGGGGAAAATTTATTTATTTTTTCATATTTTATGTTCAAACCACTTAAATTGAACAAGTAAGTTAAATTCATTCATAATGTCCCAAAACAAATCAATTGAGTGCAACCCAGCAGTTTTAACAGTGTGTGCTTACTTGAGTTTTGGATCAAATGTGATTTTGGTAATCAAAATCTGGAAGCAGCTAAATCTTTTTCAGCTCATTCTCTCAAATGTTATAGATGGAATGACCCATAAAATTTTTTTTAAATAAAATAATAAAAACTCTTTGGATGAGCTCAATTTAATTGAGGGCAGGATTTCCATTCAATAAATTTGTTAAGTACGAACTAAAAAAATATTTACACAATTAAATGCAGTTGAGTTGGTCCAACATGATTTTATCAAATAAAAGTGTAAATGCATTTGTGTTTTTATTTAACTTAAACTCAAAGGTCTGATAATAAAATATATGATAATTATGTGTCGTACATTTCCAAGTCCGGCAACGCGTTGGCGCAGTAGGTAGTGCTGTCGCCTCACAGCAAAAAGGTCGCTGCTTCGAGCCTCGGCTGGGTCAGTTGGCATTTCTTTGTGGAGTTTGCATGAGTTTGCACCAGGTGCTCCGGTTTCCCCCACAAGTCCAAAGACATGCGGTACAGGTGAATTGGCTAAGCTAAAATTGTCCATAGTGTATGTGTGTGAATGAGTGTGTATGGGTGTTTCCCAGAGATGGGTTGCAGCTGGAAGGGCATCCGCTGCGTAAAACATATGCTGGATAAGTTGGTGGTTCATTCCGCTGTGGCAACCCCAGATTAATAAAGGGATTTGTAAAGGTGATGTGACACCGACAGAAGGGGTGTGGATCCATATGCAGGTTTATTAGGGAAGTCAGGTAAGCAATGGTAAACACGGGCAAACAGATTTCTGCAGGCAATCCAGAAACGTCAAAGAAACAGGCGAGTGGTCAGAAGGCAGGAAGCAGACAGAGACAAATAGATAAACTAGGGGTCGTTGCTAGATCGGATATGGTTGCGGCCGGAAGTTAACAAGAATTATTTACATTATTTATTAAATTACCCAATAAATTGTATTTTTTAACGCCTACCCTCACCCCAACCCTAAACCCAACTGTCACAGTGCTGTAAAAATATTAATTATTGTTATATAGTGGCATTAAAAAGTGCTGCTATATTGATGTGCATATCGCACTTCCGGACGGCCGCGTATTCGATCTAGACATTACCTAAACTAGGCGAGGATCAAAACTCGGCAAAACAAAACAAAGGAATCACGTTGTAATGTCACCTTAACAGATAACAAGACTCAGCCACATTGAATGTGTTTGTGCTGTTTATGTAGTGTAGTAATCAGTCCCAAAAAGCAGCATCAGCTGTGAGAGTCTAATCAGTGGAGACTTGGAGCAGGTGTGTGTGTGTGTTGCATGACTGAATATGTAGTCCATAACATGGCGAATTTGTAGTTCGTGTGAATGTGAGCGTTCACCAGCAATCTCTGGATGTTAGATTGCTGGTGATCGTGACAGGACTAAGCCGAAAAGAAATAAATGAATGAATGTACATTTCCAAGTCTCTTAGCTTTATTTAAAGTTATCCTAAATGAACCAAAGAGCCATTTTAAGCATATTTCATGAGCTACATATACAGTTGATTGAGACAGTTTTAGGACAGTTGTAATAACGTTGGTCACACTTTATTTTGATGGACCGTTTGTTGAATATAAGTTACATTGCATCTACATGTCAATTAATTCTCATTAGATTATAAGTAGACTGTTAGGTTGGGGTTAGTGTAAGTTGACATGTACTTGCAAAGTTTCTTATAGTCAGTTAAATGTCTGTTGAAGGACTGTTAAATGTCAGTATCAAAAGATATTAAGCAGACAGTCTACTAATACTCAAATGGACAATCAAAATAAAGTGTTACCATAACGTTTGTTTGTGAGGTGGGAAGAAGAAGGCAGTGTCAGCGATTCAGGTAAGTCAATTTCTTTATTTTTATCAGCACTCGTGAAAGCACCACACATGTTGCTGTTTATGTCTGCTGCTCCTCCTCTACTTAAGAAGTGTGTCTCTCCGGCCCAGTCACTAGAACAAACAGGTGTTATTCATTGTTTCAGATTGGCCCGCTGACTAGCCGCCGGGTCCGAGCATGCTCTCCCCCCTTATTGGGCGTTCGATCATGCTTACCTCTCCACTAGTTATTGCATTTTTGCTAATTAAGCTGCCAACACCCAAAGCATGGATGCTTCTGCACGGTGGCAATCTCAAAATTTAAATAATTACATGAAACTCCTCTAAATCTTCAAAATAAAGTGAAGATTAAACTCTAACAAGTCTTTCTATTAACTTTAAGATTACTCTTAATGGCAAATATTCCCTTTCTTAATTCCAACACAAAACGCTTAGGTTAACTTAATGGTTTACAAATTTAAGTGGACTGAACTTAAAACAAATAAATTGGCTCATTTTAAACAGGTAGTCTGAACAAGCAGTAGTCTTTAGGGTAACCCTTTACAATAACAATACATGAATAATGATGTATTAATATGTAAACTAAACATTACTTTATTATGAACTAGTGATGAATTAATGCATGCGCTAATCGTGAACTAACTTTAACTACAACATGAGTCACGAATAACGGCTACCTTAATTACTTGTAATACATGATTGTTTGTTAATTCATGTATTAATTTCCATGTTAGTTTATTCTAAATTCAATCATCATGAACTCATGAGCTGTTAATGTATAATTATATAATGACTTTACTTGGAGGGTCACATCATCATTAACCCATTTTTAACTACTCATGAACTCCTTATGCACGTCCGTCTAGTGCACTAATAACAATAGAAAAGTGTCAACATCAACATGAACAGTTTAAACACTCATGTTCATGAGCAGTTAAGGATGAGTTGATGATGTGCCCCTCCAAGTAAAGTCATGACATAATCATACATTAACAGCTCATGAGATCATGTTGGTTACATATAGCTTAAACTTAAATGTTAGTTAATACATTAATTAACAATAGGTACTAACAAGTAATTAAGGTAGCCGTTATCCACACATGAACTCATGTGATTCATGTTGTAGTTAAAGTTAGTTCATGATTAGAGCATACATTCATTCAACATTAGTTCATAATAAAGTAATGTTTACTTTACATATAATTACATCATTATTCATGTACTGTTATTGTAAAGTGTTACCGTCTTTAGTGTGGTAGAAAAATAGGTATATTCAGAAAAAAAGCACTTCATGTTTCTGAATGAATCAGCATCTTTGAACAAATCAGTTTAAATATATTTGAATAGCATATTCAACATGTAGAAAGTCCACCTATCTCTAAAGCCCAATTACAGATTTGATCATGAATATTGATACAAAAGCCCTCGCTACAGATCTGTCCATGCACATTTACATCTTCTGTGACTGCTGCAGTGCAGTGATTTCATTCTTTACTATATTATCATCATCAACTCATAGGCCATGTTGTTTTTAGACAGATGATTGGCATATCCATTCAGCAATCCTGATCTACAGCAGGTGGGGTGGTCGAGTTGTGAACTCACACTGGCTTTCACAGGCCATCTTTCTCTCTCTCTCTCTCTCTCTCTCTCTCTCTCTCTCTCTCTCTCTCTCTCTCTCTCTCTCTCTCTCTCTCTCTCTCTCTCTCTCTCTCTCTCTCTTTCTAGCTCTCACTCTCGCTTTCTTTCTGTCTGCTTTGTGGAAGAAGGTCACCTAACCTTGGGCCAAGCAGACCCATTGAGCCTCTGAGGCAAATAAGAGCTGTCATTGTGGCATTTCACAGCTTATTCCCATGACAACAAAGAAAGAATAGCCTCTAATAAGAATCAAAGCTATCATCGGACCAATCAATGATTTCTATTTATATACAGAGCAATCCAGAGACAGCCACAGATAAGACGGCAATCATATTTCAAGTATGATATGTACACAACCTGCAGTTTGAAACCGTCTGGAAATTGAAAAGGCAGTAATGGAGACATTCTGAGTTTCTCCTGGGAGCAAAAGAAATGACAGATTTTTCACTATTGTGCAGAATCTTGTTTGAACTCTGACCGCTAGACATTCAACAATGGAGATATAAACAAAAGTGTTATTATGTAATTGAAGTCAATGCCTATGAGGACAATTGTCTTCAAAATGAGCGCTGGAGGAACTCCAGTAATGAGTTAAACACGTCTTTGTGTCTGGTGCCTGTGGGGAGCTAGCTATGATTAATAATTACTGCTTTAATTGTCTAATGTTAATTAAACACAATGTTATTATCTGGAATTAGTTGGAAATCTGGCCGTATTTGACTGTGACTGAATGGATGAGGATAACCATTGTTTCAAGAGTGGTCTGGCAAGGTTTTTAGGATGTGGAAAATTTGGTGGACATTTTGATGATTCCTCTTCTGTTCTAATGAAATTTTACTGAACTTTTGGGAGAGTTGAGTGATTTATTTTATTGCTTTTACTGTCTTGAAACCATTGGGAAAACTTTAAATTGTTATGAAATATGTTATATTAGATTTTAAATTTACTGTAAATTGAATCATTGCAAAAAAGTAACAGTTTTGGCAATACTAAAATGTTCATTCATTCATTTTCTTTTCGGCTTAGTCCCTTTATTAATCTGGGGTTGTCACAGCAGAATGAACCGCCAACTTATCCAGCATATGTTTTACACAGCGGATGCCCTTCCAGTTGCAACCCATTACTGGGAAACATCCATACACACTCATTCAATACAATTACAAATGTATATGTACAGTGGGTGTGTACATAATTACAAATGTGCAGTGGGTAACAGTTCAAATAAATGAATCAGTGCAATGAATATGTGCAATTTTTAAATAGTGCAATAATTATGAGGAGTATAAGTTATGAGGAGAGTGGGGGGTGTATTAGGGGGCTAATATGCTAATCAGTGCACTATATAATCTATTTAAATATAATGTTGTTATTAGCAATTGCAATTGCTATTCATTTACATTGCAAATTATCTACTTGTGGATGTAGCAGTGTAATAGAAAAACACCAGACCAACTTTTTGCTGATGTGTGGCGTTTGCTCAGAATAAAGGTGTGTTTTTAAATCATAGCAGTGTGGAAGCTTAATTTAGAGATCATTCTGTCAAAAAACAATTAACGTTAAGGTCTTTTATTAAGGAGGAAAATCAGTGATGTTTTACGCATTGTTAAAAATACATATTTCTTTCTTAATTGTGACTTAAAGTCAATAATTTTTAACAATAATTGTTCTGAAGACTAAAGTTTCAATCACATTTACATTTAAGTAAAAAGTTGATTGGTAGGATGGCAGTGTGGTGGCGCAGTAAGTAGCGCTGTCACAAAAAGCAAGAAGATTGCTGATTTGAGCCTCAGCTGGAGCAGTTGGCATTTCTGTGTGGAGTTTTGCATGTTCTGTGTGGGTTTTCTCCGGGTGCTCCGCTTTCCCCCACAGTCCAAAGACATACTCTACAGGTGCATTGGGTAAGCTAAATTGTCCGTAGTGTATGTGTGTGAATGAGAGTGTATGGGTGTTTCCCAGTGCTGGGTTGCAGCTGGTAGGGCATCTGCTGTGTAAAACATGTGCTGGATAAGTTGGCGGTTTATTCCACTGTGGCGACACCCTGATTAATAAAGGGACTAAGCCAAAATGAAAATAAATGAATGAATGCATGAATGATTGGTAGGGAAAACTTGTAAAAAAGTTCAGCAAATTATAGGATTCTCAGCTAAAACAATCTCAGGTTAAAGTGGCAACAAAAACTCCAATCACATAGAAGAAAACAAGCAATAGCAGTTTAAATAGATCAAAGAATAGTCTGAATGGCAAAGATTCAGCCAATCATCACCTCCAGACAGATCAAAGATGATCTAAAATTAGCTGTAAGTACAGTAGTCAGAAGACATTTGATTGAAGCTCAGCTGTCAGCAAGAAGCATATAAAGTAAAAAAAAAAAAAAAACAGCTTGTGCAGAATCTGTGAAAAAAAAAAAAATGCCATTGACTGGCCCAATAAGAAATGTTGACTGGTTGAGAAATGGAAGGGCATCCGCTGCTTAAAACAAGTGCTATTGCCCGGTAGCATTAATTTTAAACTGCAGTCAAATGTATGTTGTAAGCTAAAGCATGTATTTCCAGTGAGCCTGTGTTGTGTAACGGAGTGACCTGCTTAGTCCTCTGACCTCAACCCAATTAAAAACGTGGGGTAAGATTAAAATGTAATTTGTGAAGCAAAACCAAAAATCCATAGAAACTGCAAGATGTATTTTGTAGTTCTTCATTGAGATACACTGTAGCTTTTTCTGGGTGCTATGGACATGTGCAGACGTTATCAAAAACAATGGCAAATCAACCAAATATTAGCATAGGAAATTTAAACTGAAGTCTATATATTTAAACTGAAATATGTATATGTGAAAAACTGTTTTATATACGGTATATGAAAAGAGAATATCTTTTGAAAATTATCTTTTCAAAGCTGTATTTAATGTCAATGTTTTATCGATTTCCATATTAAAAGAAAAAAAGTCCTTGTGAACAACAACATTCTACCAACTTCATTAATGTGACATATTAAACAGAGGGCAAAGTTTTTATTTGACCCTTGCCACAAACTAATCATATTTGTAGAAGAATTGTTAAGGATATTTTGCATAAGCCTTCAAATATGATCAGAGAAGCAATGACATTCCAGAGCAATAAAGAATACTGTCCATATTTTTATTAAAAAAATGTTAAAAAAATCAAAGAGATATTTAAATATGTATATATAATAAGTAACAACAACAAAAATATCTTACATATCAATAGTTTCAGTCATAGTGAATATATTGCAAGCGTTTTGTGTTTACTTTATAATTATATTAAAAGAATCAATTCTCTTCACATTGTAGTATGGAATGCTTTTAAGTTAAACATTAGAACCCTACAGGACAGGATTTTAAGGAAAGTAACATAAATGTTGTTCAAACCATTCCTGTCAACCCTTCTGTTTTTCCCGAGATTCTCACATATTTTACAGTTCTATCCCGCTATCATCCCGTAAAGGTATTTCTCCCGTATTTTCAATCTTTCTATGAAGGGTGGCAATAAACATTAAAGAGCCGATCCTCCCTATACACAACCCATACCGTTGAACGACTAGAGGACGCTCTGCTCTTAAATGTAAATCTGTTCTGTGCTTTTGTTTTATTTAGGCATGAAAACACTTTAAAATAAATATAAAAACAGAGGGATTCCCCTCCTTTTCATTACAGGCGCCGTTGCCCCTCCTATGCAATCCTCAGAATAGTCATATACTGTATCATGATTGACTGTCAGCTGATGCGTTCCATAGTGATAAATAGATGCTGTTTCCCAAAGGGATTCTGTACATGCGATTTGAAGCAGAGCGAAAGTCTAGGTTTCAAATCAAATCGCTTTTATTGTCACATCATCAGCAGCACGTGTGCTATGATGAGTGAAAAGCTTAGGTGCTGGCTACAGACAGTGCAAAATACAGACAGTGTAAATACAACGACAGTGTGAAATACAGACAGTGCAAAAATACAGGCAGTGCAGGATACAGACAGTGCAAAATACAGACAGTGCAATATACAACAACATACTCACAAAAAAAAAAACAAGACAATGTAAAATTGGCAATGTTGACAGCGATACGTAGGCAGTATTGTTTTAAGTATGGATTTGTTAAAGTGCAGTGCATGCTACATCTTGACGGTGTGCAGTGTGGGGTAGGGAAGAGTTTGTGTGGGGTGTGTTAAGTGTTCATCAGCCTGATAGTCTGAGGGAAGAAACTTTCCTTCAGTCGGCTGGTGCGTGACCGGATGCTGCGGAACCGTCTGCCTGAGGGTAGCAGAGAGAAAAGTCTATGGCTTGGGTGGCTGGAGTCGCTGATGATTCTCTTGGCTTTCCTCATGCACCTCCTGGTATAGATGTCCTGGAGGGAGGGAAGCTCACCTCCTACTACACGTTCAGCAGTACGCACGATCCTATGTAGACCTTTGCGATTGCTGCTGGTGCTGTTTCCGTACCAGGTGGTGATGCAGCCAGTGAGGATGCTCTCCACAGTGCATGTGTAGAACGAGCGGAGGATGTGGGGGCTCATTCCAAACCTCCTGAGACGCCTGAGGAAGAAGAGGCATTGTTGTGCCTTCCTCAGCACTGCGTCTGTGTGGGCAGTCCATGTCAGATCCTCAGCGATGTGTACTCCAAGAAACTTGAAAGTGCTGACTCTCTCCACTGGTGTCCCGTTGATGGTGATGGGAGTGTGTTCATTCTTCTCTCTCCTGAAATCCACCACCAGCTCCTTGGTTTTGCTGATGTTGAGTGAGAGGTGGTTTTCCTGACACCACTGCGTCAGAGCGTGCACCTCCTCTCTGTAGGCCGTCTCATCATTATCGGTGATTAGGCCCACCACCATTGTGTCATCAGCAAATTTAACGATGACATTGGAGCTGTGTTTGGATGTACAGTCATGTGTGTACAGGGAGTACAGGAGTGGGCTGAGAACACAGCCCTGTGGAGCACCAGTGTTGAGGATCAGTGTGGATGAGGTGATGTTGTTCATTCTGACCACCTGGCGTCTGCTTGACAGGAAGTCCAGGATCCAGTTGCACAGAGAGCTGTGTAGGCCCAGAGCCTGGAGCTTCACCACCAACTTGGCAGGCACTATGGTGTTGAATGCTGAGCTGTAGTCCACAAACAGCATTCTCACATATGTGTTTTTGTTTTCCAGGTGAGACAGAGCAGTGTGCAAGGTGAAAGCAATTGCATCATCGGTGGAACGGTTGTTTCTGTATGCAAATTGCAGAGGGTCAGTGTTAGCGGGCAGTACAGAGCAGATGTGGTTTTTAATCAGCTTCTCAAAGCACTTGCTGAAGATGGGTGTCAGGCAACCGGACGCCAGTTATTCAAGCATGTGGTTTTAGCTGATTTCGGTATTGGCACGATAGTAGCTGTCTTAAAGCATGTAGGAACCACAGACAGAGAGAGCGAGAGGTTAAAGATGTCCGTTAAGAAGTTAAAGATGTTTTGGGTGCATGTTTAAACAGACATATACACATAATTAATAATAATAATAATAATAATAATAATAATAATAACATCTAAAGAAGTCGAACTTGGTGAGTTTTCTTTCAAACACAATTAATTTTGTCTTAAATGAGCATAAAACGTTAGGAAAGCAATCGAATGCTTTCATTATGATGTTAGATGTGTGCATTTTTAAAGTGACACCTGTTATTTAATGTAATCAAACAAAAAAATCTAAATGAGAGATTCATTTGTTGCTTTTTAATCAGAATGTTTAAGTTATACAGTGAATGGGAACATATCCCTTATTTTCACATTCCAATGTTGACAAGTATGATCCAAACGCATCTTATTCCCCTTTACATTTCATTGCACAGTCCCCATCAGCCCCTACCAGGCAGATGACACAAGCTCCAGCACAGCGACCCATTCACCAAATCTGCTTTCCATTCCCATGATGCAATTGCAGGACGTTAATGGACCTTTCATGTGCAAAGCTCTCCAGCAGCCGCGAGGCAAAGAGCTCAGGGAGAGACAAGGGCCGTGGTAATTGACGCCAAGCCTGAGAGAACAATCAAGGCCAAAGCAGCAAAGCAGCACATCCTCTAATTATTGAGGAGTCTAGCATTGAGGTACGATGATAATCAGTCTCTCAGAGACCTGCGCCTCTGTGTGGTTAGAGCCGATTTATCGTGTTTCTCTCCCCGCTTCCACTTTTATTAAAGATGATATTTCATATTGAGGGGGAAAAAGGGATCTCCAGACAAAAGTTAAAATGCAAAGTTTCGAGTCTGAAAGAGACGACTCGACTCGGCTGCTGCTGCTGCAAAAAAGTAATGAATGTGGAACAAAACATCAAAGAGATGGAACTATGAAAAAAGGCAGAAAAAATGCTGTTAAATATTTAGTATGAATGCCAACAGGTGGTCAAGAGTGCAACACAGGGAAATGGATTAATTATGATGAATTATGGATGACCCTTGTACTTATGTAAATATGCTGTTCAGTGCCTAATTGGAAAAGAAAGTGGATCCATATCGAGAAAAAGAATGCAAAATTAATGTGTGCATGTGTAATTAAATGACAGCTACTGTAGGTTAACTTAAAAAATAAAGCCTTAATCAGAGATAAGTGCTTCTTTTTTTACAGTTCTCAACATTTTGATGTGCTTGAATGTGTATTTAGGAAGAATTCTGTGTAAATTACAGAACGACTCGTTTCTTTAGTATTGTAGGCTACTACACCTTGCACTCAGAATGAACTCATTGGAGTGAAGCTGAGCTTGCCGAATCTGTGGATTAGAGGTAATGTATATAATGTTCTTTATGTTCGGTTTTGCTTCATAAGACCTAGGAACAGTATGTATAGTCATGAGCCACTGATATTAAAGGTGCAGTAGGTGATTGTCTTCAGAATTTTTTTTAAAGTCTCTTCACATTAAAATAGTAATGATTAAAGTAAATGATCTAAATGTATTCATGTGTATTTTTATATTCTGGGTAAGACATAAGACTAAAAAATGTTCATTCAATTAAATATTGTCAGGCTGATCATTTCCATAATTCTGATTAGTAGCCCAAACTTTTTGTAAACAAATGTAGATTTGTACATCTGCGCACCTGTCTACAGAGATCCGCCACTTGCGCGTGCACATGCGCCACATTAACGTGCACATAAGAGAGTGACAGCAGCAAAAACAAATGCTGAATCAAAACATTTTAAAATCCTTAATCAATATTGGAGTTACTTTTGCACGCTGGCGGAAGGACGACACCATGGCTGAAGTATTTCTTTTAGACAGGTAATGTTACGTTTTAAATCTATTTTAGTCACACAAAGCTTATGTAGATAGTGTTGTTACGAATGGTCTATATGCATGGAAGTGTTGTTCAGTCACTGAAATCCTTCAGCGAAAGATTGATGTGACTATTTTCAATTTCATAAGGGACCTTTTACATTATCGATAATATAGATTTTTATTTAGTTTAACAACAAAGCATAAGTAAATAGCACTATTCCGCCTAGCCTGCTTTATTGAGGTGAAGTTGGTTTTATGTTCACATTGGTTCATTTTTGAACAATAACAACCGATGACGTGGTCCCTATATTGTACCATGCTACTTTGAATATTCCGTCTGCACTCCGCCGACAAAGTGCAAGTGTACAGTAGTCTCTTTAGGACAAAGCGTGTAAGAGAGTGAGACCAGCGATCCTTGCACACATGAAATATTGCACATTATGACAAGTGGTGCTTACAAAACAATTGAAACTGTGCTAGCTATAATACAGTTTTTCATTGTAAATTGCAGTATAATAAAGTACTGTAAAGTTTTCTAACTGGCGATTGACATGATCTAGTGGGTTGTCTACTGTCATCTTTAAGGTGCGCATTCATTTCAGGAGGCGTAGCTATTGGATGGCAGGGGAGGGACTGTATTTCAAAGATATATTGCTAATGGATAGCATTTTGGCAGATCACCCACTGCACCTTTAATTTTGTCTTACCTATGTATTTATTACACTCAAAAACATTATCAAAACATTCCATGTGACTTCAGGTTCGCATAGATTTCTTCTTCAGCGTCAAGTTGTTAAGGTGTGTGTTTACAACATGCAGTAGGCATTGCCATTGGCTGTTTCTCAATATACGTTCTTCAGCGATCTTCCGTCTTCGTGTTCTCGTGTGACGTCATCATCAACCGGCAAAGTTCAGTTCCAAAACTTAAGACCGCAACAATGGAGGACGCGTGAAAGTTCCCGGATGTGTTCTTGATATCGAGGATGCACCGAAGCAGACTTAAGCACCGAACTCGCTCAAGAAGTCCCAGAAGTCATTGCGACTGAATAAAGGAGGTGGGAAGCGCAGCATTTTATAAAGATTTATTATTAAAGTTCAGAGTCATAACTTATTTATCTCAGAAGTTTCCCAAAATGAGACGGTAAAAGTAAACATTAACATGAAGATCTTAATAGAGGCATAAACACATTACGGCTGTTTATTTGCTGAAATTCACATTCAAATTTGTTTGATTTGTATTGTGCATATATTTCTAATTTTCTTTTAATTTCTAATATATTTCTAATGTCATTATGCATAGTAATATATATATATATATATATATATATATATATATATATATATATATATATATATATATATATATATATATATATATATATATATTGAAAGGGAAAAACAATCAATTGTTGTATGAATGCTGTAATGTCTAAATAATTTTCCATTAAAAACGTGTGAAGTTCATGTGACCACCAGGAAGAACCAGGGAAGAACGCAGCATGTCATTTCTCATAGGACACGTTCTCTGTTCTCGCGGTCTCCCGAGTTCGTTCTTCCGAGGTGACCTGGCAAGACCGGTCTCCACAAGAACACGAGTCCATTCTCTGCATTCTTGGAATTGAGAAACCGCCAACATCTCTACAGTGCAATGGTCAAGCGCCCTATTGCCCGTAGTAAATGCACACCCTGATTAGATGTGGAAGACAAAGTAGCTTTGACCTTTTTTTTGTTGCACGAAAATGTTCTTGGAACTACGTATAATTACAGTTGAACCATCGAATTCCCATTGAATTTTAACAACATTTTGGTTAAATTTCTGGACTTTTGCTATGGGTGAGGGAGCTCTCGAATTTATTCTACAATATATTTTCCGATTATAAATAAAGGTCTCAAGGGATTGGAACGATAAGGTGACTTAATAACATAATTTCAAATTTTGGGTTTAAAGGGTCACGAAACACCAAAACACATTTTTTGAGCTGTTGACAGTCATATATGTGTCCCACGCTGCTATAAACACTATTAGGACACATATATTGCACTAAAAAGTGAAAATTGGTTGTTTTTGCGTTATTTTGAGCAAATTCGTTCTTCCGGTTTGAAACGAATTTTTGAAGCTGCGTGACGACCATGTGATACTTGCGTGTAAATCCAGCTGTAGAGTGGCTGTCTGTCTTTTCTAGGACGTTCTTACGTATCTGAGTGTGCAGTATTAATTCATGAGAAAGACGTGCTTCAAACCAATTAGCGCGCTCTATTGTGTATGACGTGAAACTTCATTAATATGCATGATAGCTCCGGAGACTGTTTACCAGTTTACACTGTACAGACGGCAGAGAGACGCCGCGTTGTGTTGCCAAAACAAGTGAAAGAACAAGAATTTCAAGACAAAATCGTAGGTGTTATTAGTGTGTTGCAACGAAGGTTTTGTTTTCATTTTCCCTTTGTGAGAGAGCAGCTGGACTCACGTGTGGATTACAGTGCACGCGACACTCGACAGAAACGCGTTTGTAAGGAACATTTTTACCCGAGAGCTTTTTCTCATCTGGAAATGGTGAAATCCGGATCGATGCCGCTCGTCTACTTTTAATAAAAAGACACAGCTCCAGTTTGATTGTCTGTCTACAGATTTGGTAAGTGTTTGCAGTGGACTGCCCTTTGTTTAAATGCTGCTCTCCGAGTGTAAACATGTAAACACAACCTATTCCCGTCGTGCAGGATTTTCGCTGCAATTTGTGACAGGATAGTCTATACACACACGGCTTTCTGACGCTACCTACCGAGTACATAAGTTACAGAGAAATGCGGAGGATTTTTTTCTCTTATTCGCCGTATCAAATCAGCCTCTGTGTGTTTGTTTTTCCTGTCAAACTTAGCGCGTGCCCAAATGGAAACTCCCTCCTATGCAAAATCTTATCCTCTTTCCCTCCCCCGACACTCCCACACTCCCAGAGCTGGACACGCCCAACTTTCCTGACTTTTTTCAAAACAGAGGTGTGAAAACACCCTGCTGAGACAGGGATTTTCGTGGCCCTTTAAATAATAAGTCAAGTAGAGTGAGCCAATAAAACCCTGTAAAAAAAAACACGTATTCTGCATGACAATCCTGTTGGCCAACAAGCTTGTTTTTTACATACTCGGGTCACTTTCCAGTGAAGACAGAGCAGCTGGAAGTGTCACAGAAAAAAATAAAATAAAATTCCTCAGAGATGCTCTATGCACCTCTAATGGGCTGTGCTTAGTGCAAAGAAAAAAGGGGGGAAGTGGCTCATCAGGAAAAGAAAAAACCTTTAGAACTGTTTTAGATCCCTGGCCATAGAAACCTCTAAGATAAGTAATAATTGATAAACGTTGGGGACGAGAGTTGCCAGCTGCTTAAAAACCCCAAGATACTCTCTTAAATATACTGGAATACAATTATGCCCGTCTTTTATCCCTCTTCACCAGTGAATCTTAAACCGTCTTCTTTTTTTATTTTGCTCCTTCCAGTGCCAGTGAAAGAGAGGGATTTTCAACTTTTTTTTTTCACAGTATACAGTTAAATATCTGCCATCTATTGATCTAAATCTAGCTGAATTCGAAAAGGTATGTTAGATGATAATAAAAGATATCTGGCATGGCATGAGCTTTCCAAAAAATGTGTGAGAGCTGTTATATGGTAGTGTTGTTGAATTCTCATTAAAAGCCCCTCACCTGCACAAATACGTAACATATGCAGCACAAATTATGCATGAATGCACTGTGCAGTATTTTCACAACCAAAGGTGTTTCATTTGAACCACAAAAAACACCATTCAACAGTTTGCAGTTATAGGGGTTAAAATTGTTGTTGGTTAGCATAAAATGTTAATTAATAACTTACTATAAAACAACAGCAATCACTCACAACCTTAAAAAATATCTTTAAATAATTTGGGTTCCACACAATCTATTTGTGTTGGGACAACATGAAGGATTTAAGATTTCTAAACATATTATTTTTACAAATTTAAGTAGATTGAACTTAACAAAATTAAGTTGTCCCCCAAAAAACTCAGAATTATGTTATTTCAGCTTATTTTATATAAGTAGTTTGAGCAGAACAAACAGCAAACATATATTTTTTTGAGTGCAATTTTGGACAGATCAAGATCATTTTATAGGACAATTTAACAACTAATCTCTGCGAAACAATTTTACATGTCGCTCTCTTGTCTAAATAGTCATTTATCTGAGCAACCGAAGGCCAGATTTAAAATACATTAAAGTCCTCAGACCATGTTTAATGAATAGATTTAAATAAGAGCTTATTAAAGTATGCCAGCTAAAATAAGAGGGTAAAGCATGTAGAAAATTTCTTCCACTGAGGGTCATTTGCAGAGCCTTTCATTCCCCTATTATTTTATTCATTGACTCTTCCATGAAATATCTTTTACATCACATTTGCCTCTCCTAGTGGCCAGCCGAGAAGACACTAAAAAGGCAGATTCTCCATGTTAATAATGTCTGTGGACCAGATTATAATTAGGCTTTATTGCATTAGTCTAAAAGAATGACGGATAATAGATTTAAGATATAGTCTACATGATTTTGTCACGCTATTGTTAAAAATAGTATGATATTTTTTTTTTATAATAACAATGATAATAATAATAATAATAATAATAATAATATAATGTTTTTAAAGTAGTTAATATTAATGGGATAAGTTATTATTAATAACAACAACAATAATAATAATAATAATAATAATAATAATAATAATAATAATATGATATTTTAATTAATTAATAATAAGTAGACAAATAATAATAATAATAATAATAATAATAATAATAATAATAATGGGCAACCCAGTGGCGCAGTAGGTAGTGCTGTTGCCTCACAGCAAGAACGTCGCTGGGTCGCAGGTTCGAACCTCGGCTGGGCTGGGTCAGTTGGCGTTTCTGTGTGGAGTTTGCATGTTCTCCCTGGGTTCACGTGGGTTTCCTCCGGGTGCTCCGGTTTCCCCCACAGTCCAAAGACATGCAGTACAGGTGAATTGGGTAAGCTAAATTGTCCATAGTGTATGAGTGTGAATGTGTGTGTGGAAGTTCCCAGAGATGGGTTGCGGCTGGAAGGGCATCCGCTGCGTAAAATCGTGCTGGATAAGTTGGCGGTTCATTCCGCTGTGGCGACCCCGCGAGGGACAAAGCCGACAAGAAAATGAATGAATGAATGAATAATAATAATGAGAGTAATAATAATAATAATAATAACGTAAAACTAATTTATATGAATAATTTGATATTGTTTCATAATTGAATTTATCACTTTGTAACATTATTGTTAAAAATAGTGTGATATATTTTATTAATAATCATGATAATAATGATATGATAATGTTTTTTAGCAATCTAATAATAATGAGAATAATTAATAATAATAAAAATGAAAATAATAATAATAATGTAAAACTAATTTCTATTAAAAATTTGATTTTGTTTCATAATTGAATTTAACACCTTTTGTCACATTATTGTTAAAAAATAGTGTGATTTTTTAAATTAATAATCATGATAATAATAATATGATAATATTTTTAGTAATCTAATAATAATATTAATGAGAATAATTTATAACAATAGTAATGAGAATAATAATAAAGTTAAACAATTTCTTTCTATAAATAATAAGATATTTAATATTTTTCTGTTCTTTTGGGTTTATCATAATGAATATTGTAACAATTAAGTTAGTGTGGTAATTATAATAATAGTAGACAGTAATATTGAGATGATTATGGTATTTTGTTAGTTTCATAAAATGACATTTAATAATAACAACAATAATAATAATAATAATAATAATAATAATAATAATAATAATAATAATAATAAAAGAAGCATATAACTATTTGTTTTATATTTTAAATCTATTTACGAGTGTAACATATTTAAAGTCTTATTATTATTATTATTTTTATTACTTTTATTATTATTATTATTCACAACATGATATTTTAAATCTATTTACGAGTGTAACATATTTAAAGTCTTATTATTATTATTATTATTATTATTATTATTATTATATTATTATTATTATTATTATTATTATTATTATATTATTATTATTATTATTATTATTATTATTATTATTATTATTATTATTTTATGAAACCCAGATAAAATTAATAACACATTTTGTTCTTAAGGCATGTGTCTTGTTTCTTTCTCATGCTGTCACAATTTATTATTCATTGCAGTCTTCTGTAAAACAAAAGGTCTTAGGATAAAGACAAATCAAGAATTTCCCTGCTATAACAAGGCGGAAATAGATTCCTAAACAATTTTTTGTCGGCTGAGGAAATTGCACAACTGCACCAGGTTCTGTGTCACTTGAGGAAATGACAAAGCTGTTCTTGAGACAAGCACAATTTCACATAAATGAATAATTGAGACTCCGAAATATCCGACAGGCCTGGGAGCTTCTGTGCCGTGTTTGCCTTTTCTAATTATGCCGATAGAAGCGCCTTCGATTGTCAGCCTTCACTCTCAGGGTGTATTGAAATCGAGCATCCAGCGGTAAATTATTCTTAAAATAAATAGCTCATGTTGAATCACTGTTGTGTTACAAAGCCTTGATTGTCAAGAAGTGCACTTTGTGTCCTTCAGAACGACTGGAGAGATGCTGGAATACTTCACTGCAGACAAACACACAGTTCTTTTCTTGCACAGATTTTGAGACAGTGTGCTGTTTGGCTTTTTTAGTCTAATGGAAAGAGAACACCCAAAAGCAGTTTCTTTATATAAATTAGATTTTGCAGATTTAAATGACAATACATGTTTTTAAATACATTTTATTCTAAATGATGTTTTTTTTTTCCTGCACTGAATTTTTTACTTCAGCAAGTTCAAATTTCAAGTTCAGTTTTGTTCATAACTGTATCTGTAAGGTTTTTGCAGAGGAGTTTGTCAATGCATAACTTACCTGAATAAATGCAATATTTAATTCTACAAAAAACAACAATAATAATGCATAATATAATAAATTATAAAATAATGCATTTTTTACTGGCTGTTTGTAGTATTTTCTGAATTTTGGAGTGAAAATGTAGATAACAAAAATCCGTTAAAACCGTTGACTCTAATTTGTAAAACAAATTATTAAAAGAATATTAAAATAATTAAAAAATAGATCAACAGACAGACAGACAGACAGACAGACAGACAGACAGACAGACAGACAGACAGATAAAATTTTGTAACCTGACTTAATGATATTGTTTATATGTTATATTTATATTTGGGCTATATACACAAATACACTTAACTAAACATGTACACAGACATCACCTATACTATATAACTGCAGATTAACCATGTTTATATATAACAACTTTAACTGTTAAGGTTATTAGTAATTAGTTATTAGTTAATTAGTTAACCTTATTTTTTAATTTGATTGTAATGCAATAATGTGCACCATTTGTAAAGCTGCTTAGAAACAGTAAGTGCTATACAAATAAACATTAATTGAATTAAATTATGTGGTAGGAATGTAATCAAATTAATACATATTTGATAAAAGAATGCTTCATTTACATATTTGAACAACCTTTTACAAAACCATACTTGTAATACAAAAAAAAAAAAGTCACATTTTATTTTGATGGTCCGTTTGTTGAATTTAAGTTACATTGCATCTACATGCCAACTAATTCTCATTAGATATGAGTAGACTGTTAGGTTGGGGTTAGGGTTAGGGTTAGTGTAAGTTGACATGTACTTGCAGAGTTTCTTATAGTCAGTTAAATGTCTGTTTAGAAGCAGTATCAACAAATATTAAGCAGACAGTCTATAATACTCAAATGGACCATCAAAATAAAGTGTTACCAAAAAAAAAAAATGTTTGCAACTCCTAATGCAATTAATCAACTTGGGAAGTACGACGATGATTATTAATTAATTGTATTCACATGCAGTGTCTTGCAATCATGTAACTCTTTACAGTTAATTAAGTAGTTAGCATGAACCAATATAAAAAAAGAAACATTTCCTAATCCGATTTCAGCATTTAGTAATACCTTATTAAAGCAAACTTATTTGTTAATATTTTATTTTAAGTAAAGATACTGCATACGATTTCACACAATTAAAAGCATCAGACCCAAAGAATCATAATTCTTACTCAAAGTGTAAATGATTTATTTCTTAAAATGTCTATATAGTTTAACTTCCAAACTCTAGCAGTCCTGTCTTTGTCTGCTTTGAGTTCAATAAAACATTTTCAAAATCATCTAAAGAAAACCTCTCCTCTCCTCTCCTCTCCTCTCCTCTCCTCTCCTCTCCTCTCCTCTCCTCTCCTCTCCTCTCCTCTCCTCTCCTCTCCTCTCCTCTCCTCTCCTCTCCTCTCCTCTCCTCTCCTCCACAGCGGAATTTACTATACGCATTGTAAGATATGGATCATAACTCAAAACTCATTTGTTAATTTTAGATGCTGTCATATATTTGCAAGCTATTCTTCTTTGCAATATACAAATACAAAAGCATCTTACAATAAAATCATCACTGAGTATTGGGAAGATAATTCACTGGAACTTGGGATTGATTGATTGATTGATTGATTGATTGATTGATTGATTGATTGATTGATTGATTATTATTGTCTTCTAACCTGTTAGAAATTTTTTATTGTTATCATTACATGTGTGAATAAAAAGTACTTAATTATCACATTTTAATATAATAATAATAATAATAATAAAAATATTATTAATAATAATAATACCATTAGTAATACTAATAAGATCATTCCACGCTGGTGGAATGATGTTCCCCTTCCCACTCTGACTGCGGATTCACTGGTATCCTTCAAACGACAACTAAAAACCCATATCTTCAGAGAACACCTAACCCCTGGTAAATATAACCAAAACATGTTTGTTTTTGTGAAAAGTGGGTACATTACATAGGCTTCCATTCATTTTATACAGATCAAACCGTATATTATATTGCCCTCACCCCACCCTACCCCTAAACCCAACCATCACAGGAGACAGTGTACAGCTTTACTCCCTGAAAAAAACTCATCCTGTGTGATTTAGAAGCTTTTGAGAAGTGAGGACATCACCAATGTCCTCATATTTCACCTGCTTTTTGTAATACCTGTGTACCTATGTCATTATACAGATTTGTGTCCTGATATGTCACAAAAACACGTACACACACACACACACACACACACACACACACACACACACACACACACACACACACACACACACACACACACACACACACACACACACACACATATATATATACAGTTGAAGTCAGAATTATTAGCCCCCCTTTGAATATTTTTTTCTTTTTTAAATATTTCCCAAATGATGTTTAACAGAGGAAAGAAATTTTTCACAGTATGTCTGCTAATATTTTTTCTTCTGGAAAAAGTCTTATTTGTTTTATTTCGGCTAGAATAAAAGCAGTTTTTAATAAAAAAAAAACAAACATTTTAAGGTCAATATTATTAGCCCCTTTCAGCTATATATTTTTTGATAGTCTACAGAAAAAACCATCGTTATACAATAACTTGCCTAATTACCCTAACCTGCCTAGTTAACCTAATTAACGTAGTTAAGCCTTTAAGGCCCAATCCCAATTCTATTGTACCCCTACCCTTTCCCCTTCCCCTTGGACCTTAAAACCGAGTGTGAAGGGGAAGGGCTTCAAAATTTACCCCAAAGAAATGGGACAGCACTACAACACCTGCACACGTCATCATATGTCATCATGATCTCTTGCTTTATATGAGATCAGACGATCGGGACTGCTGTAGTTATTCCAGTTGCGTTATTTTTTGGTTTTTAGATTGCAAAATTATAGATTGCAAAATATTTTAGTGTTTTTTTTAAAGCATGACGGTAAAACACGAACGCGGTTATGAATATATAAAAACATATGCTTGTTTGTTGTAAAAATTTGTAATAATGACAAAAAAATACTAATTTGTGGCTCTCCTTACTTCCGGGTGCAGCTATCCTGCCATGTAGCTGGTGTATTCTGGGAAATTTTCTTACCCCTTGGTTTCGAGTGTGGTCCTGAAAAATCTTCATTCGAAGGGGTATTTACCCCTTCCCCTTAGCCCTACGCCTTCAAGCTAAAGAGAATTGGGTCACCCCTACACCTTCACAGGAATGCGCAAAACAAGGGGGCAAAACAATGTCACTTTAAGCTGTATAGGAGTGTCTTGAAAAATATCTAGTCAAATATTATTTACTGTCATCATGGCAAAGATAAAATAAATCAGTTATTAGAAATGAGTTATTAAAACTATCATGTTTAGAAATGTGTTAAAAAAATCTTCTCTCCGTTAAACAGAAATTAGGGAAAAAAACTAACAGGGGGGCTAATAATCCCAAAGTAAAAACAAATACTATGGAAGTCAATGCTTACATGTTTTACAGCTTCATTAAATTATCTTTTTTTGTGTTTAACAGTTGAAGGATTCGGATTTCTACCGTCCAGTTCATCTAAGCATGGATCAACGTTTATCCTTTCCTCATCATCCTATGTCTCGTTATGTTTATTAAATATGATTATTTGATTACTTGAATGAGTATTTTACTTTGAAATGATTTCAACTAATGAATAAGTTAAATACACTGCTTTATGTAAGAATGTTCAGTGCATTGCATGTCTCTTTGAAACTATTTTCAGGAGCCACCAAACTAGGTCAGAGGTCACGGAGACCTTGAGTGGAAATGAACGGCTGAAGACTTGAAACAATATTGTTCTATTGTTTCTATTGTTATTTCTATGAGTTAATTCTATCTAAAATGTCTTAAGTGATTTGCTATTTTTACGGTTAATTCGTCTAAAGTGATTTTACTTTTTAGTCAAGATAGACTTGGTGTAGTGAGAATTTAACTGTCTGAATGTAGATTATACCGGTTTTCAACTAGTTTTTGATAAAGACGGCTGAGAAGTACACTCAGCCTTGGATAAGAAGCAGATTGTACTTTAAGTGTGTGTGCTCTATTTGATTGTAGATACTTTTAACAGGTCTGGAGTCAGCTCTAAACAGTCTATTGGATGTCTGACGTTTATGCTTAAGATATTGTTCAGAATTGTACGCACGCACCCACGTGGAAATTTTCCTAGTCTATCTGTGTTTTAACCAATCAGGCTAGAACACCTATATGTATGACGCAGAAAATGACATTGTGTAAAGAGTATAATTGATGTTGATTTGTGATTGTAAGCAGAGCGGCCTAGGAACTCATTGCGAGTGTTGAAGCTGGCTTCTGCTGATGAAACTGCAAACTATCTTCAGTAAACTTTACTTATTTATTTAAATCTCTGACTCCGGCTCTTCTTCATCTGACAGACTGGTCATTCTTTGGGTTAAAACTGTAAATACCCCTAACAGTTTTTGGTGGAGAATGCGGGCATTTGTTTACTGGTGACACCGTTGATCAATCAACAAAAAGAAAGGTAAGAAAAAAAAATAATAATTTAAAGTATATTATAGACTAGGGATTGTCTGTGAAGTAGTGGTTAGTAACGGAACGCTGTGGGTTTTCTCATTCAGACGTGAATGAAAGGCACCAGTGGATTCACAAAAATTTGTGGTAAATTTGCGTGTAAATCCCGTGGTAGAAAGCTGGTGCGTTTTACGGTACACCAATAATGATACTGATACGTATAACAGTAATGGAAAGGTGTACCTACTCCACCCAGAGTTAAGGACTCCGTAATGGGTGTGTAAGAGGTTTTGAAGACATTCTCGGGGATAAAACTTGGACTGGTTTTTGTATTTAGTAGTGACTAAATTAACTCCGAGAGTGTTATAAGTTCCACCACTGCTATCTTTCTGCTTCACAGACCAGGGCATGCCTGATTTTTAAGAATAGTGTAGGTCAGTTTATTAGGGAAAGAAATAATTGAACAAAAATAACATTATAAAGAGATCCGTTAGATAGTAGTGGCCACAAAAGTCAGATAAGATACCTAGAAATATCAGGGCGAGGTTGATTGATCAATGATGCACCAGGAGCAATCCCGAGGAAAATATGACCCTAACTGGATTGGACCGGTCTGGACAGTTTGCAACTCTTGGGGATGGTTTGCAGATTCATCAAGCAGAAGCCAAGCGCTGTTGGTAAGATTGCCCTCTCAATTTCTTGTTGCTTTTGGTGTTGAACTCTGATATAAAATAACTGAGAAATTAGGTAGCTTGCTCAGTCTCCATAAGACTTATGAAACAGAAGAGAGCAGAATGCAGTAAATGGCTCAGCTAAGCTCTCGGGTTAAAATGATTTTAGAACTGATTTTAAGAAAGATTATTCTTTCTTTGGCATTTGATTGGAAAGCTAAAATCTAAATATTGAGTGTCTAGTAGCAAAAACCACAAGCACAGAAATGACAGTAACATTTAATGGGAATAAGGAATAGCTTATGTTTTGTCTTAGAAGATAAGATTCTGTGTGACTGCTCTGTTATCTTGGTTTAGCCCTCACCATGACTGGTTTTGGCTGTGAAAGTAACAGAGACATGTCCGAATAAAATGCGCCATGTAAGTCTGTGCAAACAAGCAGCTTCATGGTTGGATTTATATATTTTTAATAATAAAAAGTAACATAAATGGGGGTTTCAAATATTAATTTGATGGATGCAGTTAACCCCTGAAAGATCTAAAACTATTGTTGACTGTAAAAGCATTAAGTTTGAAAATGCATGTCGACTCTGTTTTATATGTTTTAGGATGGGCTTGAGTAAAAATATTTTACAATGAAATTATGTTATTGAGGTTAATGTTGTGTTTAATGTATGTTTAAAATGAGTAAACATGCATTAACCGTTCTGAATTCATCAGAACTCTCTGTCTCTCATTTCGAAGTCAGCTAAGAGCTGCTATCTGTCTGTTCCATAACAATTGATAAGCACAGTGTTCAGTTGGAAATCACAAAGACTATTTTGTAAAAGAAATGTTAGAATGAATACAGAAATTCTACATGTCAATGTTTATGCACTAATAGAGGTATTAGTAAATAAACATTGAATTTAACAAATAAGAGATTATAAAATGCTTTTGTTTTCCCAGTGATGGGTTGCGGCTGGAAGGGCATCCGCTGCGTAAAAATGTGCTGGATAGGTTGGTGGTTCATTCCGCTGTGGCGACCCCAGATTAATAAAGGGGCTAAGCGAAATGAAAATGAATGAAAATGCTTTTCTTAAAGCATCTTTAAAACACTAATATACCCCCTGAGCTATAGAGATAATTAATTTGAACAGTTGCTATTACTGTTTGGAAATTTCTTGTCTTGTCTTCAGTGGTGTATTATTGTTTGTAACTTTTGTCTTATCTTTAGTCTTCACCATCAAATACAGGGCCCGGTGGCTACTGAGGTAGCAGACCCTGACACTGAATGGATTAGGGTGATATCTAAACTCCTTGAGTAATCTCAGCTTGATGTTCAGTTGATTTAAGTGTTTGATTAACCTGTCTCAATGTTTGAATTCTAGTAGGTAGTCTCAATGGCTTTCATGGTTCTTGAATGCACTTTCCCAAGTTGCAGAAAATACTGGATCAAGGAGGAAGCCTGCACAGGAGCTGCAGTGTGAGTGGCAGTTGACCAGTGGGCACGAAGGGGGGTACCCTAAGACGGGTAAGATTTTCCCTTGGCCAGAGCGGAAAACAACCTAAGACATGGGACCCCTCGTAACCCCTGGGGCATCTACCCAAAAAGGGGGGTGTTTAATGTGAAAGATGGTGCTGGACTGGGGTGATGTTCCTTCGGCCAAAGGCATCCTTAGAGGGGAACTGTTAGAAGTTACAGTAGTCTGCCTCAGTGGCCCCGTCCAGACCTGATCACGAGAATCCTGCCTTTATTGAGGACATGTCTGTCCTTGTGACAAGCATCAACGGACTATGCCAGGGTATGATACCCTGAAGGAGATGATTGAAAAAAAAAAAAAAAAGTTAATGGCAATGGGCTTTCAAGAACCATTGGAGACAGTATAGTTTCTTAAAATTTTACCAATATCATGTAATTGGCTGCTTTAAAAGCACTGGATATTTGCGGTCTGATTTTTAAGAATGATGAATTCTTGAAAGTGAAGCTGAGATGATTTTTAACTGATGTGTCTGATTTTTCATTGTATTTTACTGATGTAGGTCCTTGTGCGTGGCAAAGGACATTTTCTAGATGGTGCTGGCTAAAGATAAAGACTGCCTTTGAGATGGTTTGGATAACACAGCTGAAGGGAATTAATCAGTTAAGGTAAAATAATTACAAGAAATTCTCTTAGTCTTTAAATAGTTCCAACTGAGTTTTGAAAGATAAAAACTTTTGACATTTGGAACATTGGTGAATGATTAAAGATTCTGTATTGTAATAATTTTAATGTTATAGTCTAAAGACTATTGAAAAATTATGTGTAGGAAACAGAGAGACAGAGACTGTCTGAGTGAAGCCTTGAGTCATGTTTTGCTTCTGTTATCGACTTGCTTAGCAACGATATAAGAAAGCAAAACAACCCAGCTGATTGTCTTAGAAAAGACATTGATTATGAACAGGAAAACTTTGAAACCTGATAAAAGACTATGTAAAACTAGGTGAAACTGGATACAGAATTTTAAGAATAAATTTGTGCGAGTTCAACACCTAAAGCAAGCTTAATTATGAGCTGTCACAATATTCATACCTATGGTACAATAATGCTTATTGTCATGGGGGAATAATTTGTCCCTGTTGTATGAATATTGTCACTAACCTCTGGAATGAGTGTGATATCATTACAGATTGTCTAAGCAAAATATCAAACATTCCAGAAGTTAATATTGCTGAGTAAATCAGATGAAAGGATGATGCAGACCATGAGATGAGCTTTAAATGGATGGGTTATCCAGCTCTGTTTGCAATGGTTAATGATGACTTTTCCTGATTCAGATTACTCTCTGAAATAATAATAACTTTAAAAAGTTTTATTAATTTATAGCTGATTTTGAAGTGAAATTGAAGACTGTCATCTATATTAGGTTATAAACACGTCTAAAAAGAGTTTAAGGGTTAATTACAGTTAACTCTTTGCTATCTGAACGTTAAAGGTATGATGGCATTTAAACAGTGACAGTGGCTAAGTCACTAACCAAATTGTCCAGAAAGCACCCTCACTCTAGCACAGGAAAAATACGCAGAGAATTGAGTTTGAGTCATTTGTGTTAAAGGCAAATGCAGCAGTAAGTCACTCTCTGTCTATGTGTGTGTCCTCAAGGGCAGAGGAACATAATTGTTTGGATGTTGTATAGAACAGAGAGATAAAGTTGAATGAAAGCGTTTGAATCTGATGGTTAAATAGCTGATGTAAGAATTCAGTAGGAAGAGTTTATTCTGCTGCAGCAAAAATTAACAGCTTAAGAAACAAAAATGCAGCATGAGTTTTAAAAGCATTTTGAAGCAGTCAAGTCAACTCAAGTCAATATTAATGTTGTGAATACTGACAGTGCTGTTTGAAAATGTTTCTCACTTATGTTTTCCAGAAACTTAGACTGTCTTTGAATGAAACTTTGATAGTCCATATCCAAGCAAGAGTCTTGATTATATGTGGTAATAGAATTATTAAATCTGTCTTGTTCAATTGGTAATGCTTGTGAACAGGTTTTACTGTCAAATGACAAATATGAAAGATTTCCAACCTGTGAGCATTTCTAATTGATCAGACAGTAAGAATCAAATGAATTTTATACAAGGTCATATTGTTTGCTTCTGATTATGTTGAATGGTTTAGTCAGAGTAAAGTAATATGGTACAAATGACAAGTTGAGAAGATAATTATAAGGTTTAGTCTTATTTCTGTTGAAAGATGCTTGAGTTTGAATTACTTATGTTTGATCTTTGTTGAATTAGACTAAAATTGTGTTAAACCCCTAAAAAGTGGGAACAAAAGAAATGGATTCACAATCCTTCTTCTTGCATGATAATATATTGGATTAATTGTTTTGTAAAAACTATTGCATCTTTCTTGGTCTTTAGGTAACAAGTATATCTATATCTAGTCTCTTTGAGGTGACTGAGGGTCTGGCTCAATGTCAGGAGTGCAATAACAGTGTTCATTCATTTAGCCCGGCTTCCAGAGAGTGGATTTGATATTAGTTTGTTAACTGTGAAGGGGCAACGAGACGCTAATTAAGGGAACAGGAGTCATTACTCCCACTTTCCTTAATGTCCTCACTGGTTGACCGAAAGCGGAATTGTCCGCATTGGTCAAAAAGGGGGGACTGAAGGATTCGGATTTCTACCGTCCAGTTCATCTAAGCATGGATCAACGTTTATCCTTCCTCATCATCCTATGTCTCGTTATGTTTATTAAATATGATTATTTGATTACTTGAATGAGTATTTTACTTTGAAATGATTTCAACTAATGAATAAGTTAAATACACTGCTTTATGTAAGAATGTTCAGTGCATTGCATGTCTCTTTGAAACTATTTTCAGGAGCCACCAAACTAGGTCAGAGGTCACGGAGACCTTGAGTGGAAATGAACGGCTGAAGACTTGAAACAATATTGTTCTATTGTTTCTATTGTTATTTCTATGAGTTAATTCTATCTAAAATGTCTTAAGTGATTTTGCTATTTTTACGGTTAATTCGTCTAAAGTGATTTTACTTTTTAGTCAAGATAGACTTGGTGTAGTGAGAATTTAACTGTCTGAATGTAGATTATACCGGTTTTCAACTAGTTTTTGATAAAGACGGCTGAGAAGTACACTCAGCCTTGGATAAGAAGCAGATTGTACTTTAAGTGTGTGTGCTCTATTTGATTGTAGATACTTTTAACAGGTCTGGAGTCAGCTCTAAACAGTCTATTGGATGTCTGACGTTTATGCTTAAGATATTGTTCAGAATTGTACGCACGCACCCACGTGGAAATTTTCCTAGTCTATCTGTGTTTTAACCAATCAGGCTAGAACACCTATATGTATGACGCAGAAAATGACATTGTGTAAAGAGTATAATTGATGTTGATTTGTGATTGTAAGCAGAGCGGCCTAGGAACTCATTGCGAGTGTTGAAGCTGGCTTCTGCTGATGAAACTGCAAACTATCTTCAGTAAACTTTACTTATTTATTTAAATCTCTGACTCCGGCTCTTCTTCATCTGACAGACTGGTCATTCTTTGGGTTAAAACTGTAAATACCCCTAACACAGTGGAAAGAAACACAAACAGGTTTGGAACAAGCGAAGGGTGAGTAAATGATGACAGAGTTTGAACCTTTTGGTGAACTATCCCTTTGTATCCCATTTTCTTGTCAAAATTGTAATCATGTATAGGTACAAGTAATCAATTTAAATAGCACTTGAGTAAAGTGTAGATGCACCGGAATGGCACAAAATAGCTACTGGTAGCAGTTTTAACTAGTGTTAACACATTACAACAAATTAGTAAATGGTTAACATATCGGTAACACGTTCAGGATCCTTTGCAAAAGCTATGGATTAAAGCCAATAATTCATTCAATCATCATTCATAATTTATTATCAATCATCAGGAGCCACGTTTTAGTTTTAGTCTGTATATGTTTTGAGTATATATAAGTGCAAGTAGCTTTTGACATGAGTTCTCTAAGTCACCAAAGCCCAGTTTCAGCACAAAATCTGCTTTGGTGTTCTACTTAACAATATATTTATATTTTGAATTTCCTGAGAGTGACCCAACTAACCACAATTTGTCACTTTTTAGGGAACTATCCCTTTAACTAATGGGCAGGGTAATTGTATTTAACTAACATTTATAGCACATAAATTATATTTTCAATACGTTTTAATCCCTTAATCACTACATTTTGAGTTCACACTTGAAAAACAAAGGTGATGCATGTTATTTGTGAAGTCAATTTCAGGTTTATATTAAGCAGACAGTCTACTAATACTCAAAAGACCATCAAAATAAAGTGTTACCATAAAAATAAATAAGTAAATAAATAAGATGGATGGAAAAATAGATGAATTAATGTATTGGAAAACATCCTACCTACATGGGACAGTGACCATAAAGTGTTTAAATACTATAGTACTATAGTACTTATAATACTATAGGTATGTACAGCTAGTAAAAAAAACTTACATGACTAAAATTTAATCTGAAATATAAAACATATTTAAAATGATCTACTCCTATTATAACGAGTAGTAATACAGTAATAATATTACACAAAAACAATGATAATTTGAAGAAATTCAACCATTATTAATAGTGGCTTCAAAACTGGGTCAGTTGATATAGAAATAGAGAAAGGAGAGCAAGGGAGAGTGTGAAACTAAAAACACAAGAAACTTAACAGACGTTGAGAGAATGTCTTGCTGCAATTAATGTGAAGGTGGCTCTTTTTTTTCTTTTCTCCTTTCTTTTTCCTTTCTGGGAGGCAGAAGTGAATTGGAGGTTTCCATCATGGCTATAGGGGGAAGAGAAGGTAAAGGAAACTTCAGAGCATCTTGAGTCCATTATGTTGAATTCCAATCCTCATCTCCAGTCTAAGGACAGAAAAAGAGAGAAAGTTTCATTTTTAATGACAACTCATGAATTATTCCATTTACTGTACACACTGTGTTTTTCTGAGGGAGCAGCAAAAAAGAGTCAGACGTGGAGAATGTCTGTCGTTTAGCTGATGAGAAGAGGGCAAATGGCACCTGTTGAGGACAAAATCCTAAAAAATAGGAACGTTCCCAAAAAGGCAGGGCCTTGGAAAAAGTGGCCTGTTTGGAGCTGCTCTGTTTCTTCTCTCTTAAAGCTTCTTTTGCTCTAGTTTTAATCTCTATGGAGTGAGAGAGGAAAACACACACACACACAAATACAGCATCAGGTCAGGGAGCCGATCTAAAGCTAGTCCCAATATCCCCCGTAAACAATGGGCACACATACTCAATGAGATTCAGGAATACAAAGACCCAGATTCAGAAATAAGGGTGTTTCAAATGTTATCAAAGCTCGAAATAGCTGTTAAATTTAAATACTGAAAACTAAAGAACAGAAACATGAATCATGCTTCATTAAAGTTGAATAAAAAAATGAAATGAAATGTAATTAAATACACTTTAAATTAAATACACTTTAAAATATACTTTAAATTGAATACATTTTAAATTAAATACACTTTAAATTGAATACATTTTACATTTAATACACTTTAAATTAAATACACTTTAAATTAAATACACTTTAAATTAAATACACTTTAAATTCTTTAAATTAAATACACTTTAAATTCTTTAAATTAAATACACTTTAAATTCCTTAAATTAAATACACTTTAAATTCTTTAAATTAAATACCCTTTAAATTTAATACACTTTAAATGAAATACACCTTAAATATAATATACGTTAAATTAAATACACTTTTAATTGAATACATTTTACATTTAATACACTTTAAATTAAATACACTTTAAATTAAATACACTTTAAATTCTTTAAATTAAATACACTTTAAATTCTTTAAATTAAATACACTTTAAATTCTTTAAATTAAATACACTTTAAATTCTTTAAATTAAATACCCTTTAAATTTAATACAATATAAATTTAAATGAAATACACCTTAAATATAATATACGTTAAATTAAATACACTTTTAATTTAATACACTTTAAGTTTAATACACTTAAAATTTATTACACTTCAAAATAAATACAATTTAAATTTAATACTCTTTAAATTAAATACACTTTACATTTAATACACTTTAAAGTAAATACACTTCTGTGAGATTTTTACCTTCATTGTTAGTATTGTTCATGTATTGAATTTTATTGGATTTTTTTATATAACTTTATTATTAT
>LR812519.1:44990149-45010149 GCA_903798195.1 Danio kyathit | reverse complement strand
CCATAACATCTTCATATCTGCCATCCTCGTGCAACCTTTCGATTTGTGTAGCATAATATATGATCTATCTAGTATGCATGACGCCTTTCAAATTACCAAGAAAGCAAGACAATTTAATCCAGGAAAAAGTAAGGGGTACACCTGGAAAAATACTGTTCTTGAAGATTCCGAAGCGTTAGGTTAGCTTGTTAGAGTAATAAAAAATGACCGCTATCCAAATTGCAGACAAACGCAAGTCTTCAGTCTAAACAAACACGTATCTTCTTGATTAACTAAGCAGTAAAACATTTTATTTTTACAAAGGCGCTACTGCTACAGCCATGTACTTCATCAACACATTGCGGTCGCTGTTGTTGTTGTTCTTCTTCTTGTTCTTGCAAACTTTGGCAGCTTTAGTGCATTTCCGCCACCTACTGGGGAGGAGTGTGAGGCGTTGATATAAAAAGGAATAGAGAAATAGACCAAGCAAAGAAATGGGGGAAAGAAAATTCAAAATTATTTATTTAAATACATTCGTCTTATTAAATGTGTCTTTTTAGATACTTTCGTTATGCTTTAGTTATTATTAAATTACCATCTTTAGTTATTAAATTTATTTATTCATTCATTCATTCATTTTCCTTCGGCTTATTCCCTTTTTTCAACAGGGGTCGCCACAGTGGAATGAACTGCCATCTTATCCAGCATATGTTTTTACACAACGGATATAGCACCTATACACATCATAGCGCGTACACCCATAGCGCATGTCTTTTACTGTGTGGGAAACCAGAGCATTGGAAACCCACACCAACATGGGGAGAACATGCAAACTCCACACAGAAATGCCAACTGACCCAAACTGGTACTCAAACCAGCGACCTTCTTGCCGGGAGGCGACTGTGCTACCCACTGTGCCACTGTGTCGCCCCTTTATTTATTTAGTTATTAAATTTATTAGCTCTTTAGTGTTAAATTTAAACTGCCTTCATTCTTCATTTCCTCCATAAGCTCATAATAACTATGACTATTAAGAATAATTACTTATGCATATGCAATAATTACATGCTCAACTGTTTCTGGATTTCCACATATACTGCACATACCTGTATCGTGTTTGCCAATTTCAAATAGTGATTGGTTCAATGCAGTGCATGTGCCCAATACAGAGGCATAAGACTGTCATCCCTTCTTTTGCCACAAACCTGTCATACCCTTCTCATTATGTATTTGATACAATTGTCTTCCCCTTTCTTGAGTCCATCTTTTGCCATCTTTTTATTTTTATTGACTTTTTAAATAACGCCTTCATTTCAGATTTTCTCAATGGCACATTAACATTCACTCTAGATATGCTTTAGTACTTTCTTTGCCAACTCACCCGTATTTCATACTTTATACTTTAACTCCCAAGTGTTTCTGTTCTGTACAGAGTCTGGAATATTTCTAAATGTCCTGTCTTGCTAGATCCTTTTTTTCTTTTCTTTTTTTTTTATTAACAATGCTTGAACAATAACAGAAGGCATTAATACTTTTTAAAATTACACAAAAGACTGAGATGACAATCAATTTATATTCACAATCTTTTCGTTTACATTAATAATAACAATACACATATATAAATAAATAAATAAACACAAAAACAAAAATTAACAAATAAAATAAATTATAAAAAAGGAGCAGGGGAGATAAAGTTCTCAAAATATGAAACCAAAATCTTGCTTCTCTCTTAATGTCTTCAAATATATCACAAATTCTTCTTTAAAACACCACTAGTGGAGGAATCTTGACAAATTTATTATATAAGATATCTTACAGAGTCTTACAGATATTTTATGTTGTATCATCCCAAAATGTTTGCACCAGATTCATTGGAAATCAAGTGTTTAGTTGTTTCAACATTTAAGTTACAAAACTGGCATGCAAAATTGAATTTTAACCTAATAAATATGATTCATATGATTATATAGTTGCATTCAGTTCTGTTTTTCATAGCATTGACAAAAAGTGATGCTCATGCACCCAAAGTTCTGCTGATATAAAAATGTGAACTTTTTTGTAAACATTCACACAGTCAATAACAGATTATTAATATCCAATCAAAGAACATTTCACTCAGTTCATACCTGTGCTAAATACATGATGCTTTTGAATGTAATAAAATTTCTACAACTCAAAATCTCAATAATAGAGCGTGTGCTGGCTCTTGACAATTTAAGGTAAATTTAAAAAAAACTAAGTACTGTTCAATAACACTGTTTTTACTAATATGGTTTAAATATATGTTGAGAAGACTCCATTTATGTAAACATGTCCAAGTTTCTTGTCTTGACAATCATTTTCTTTCTTTATGGTACAGGCAGTTCTGTTAAATTATAATGACTAATGTACAAACAATATGAACACTAAACCAATGGATACAGATTTATTTCAATACATTTTTGCAGAGCTGAGGAGTTACAGTTCAAATATAGGAACTAAATGATCTTTTCCTGCAGAGGGAGCTGTTCACACACTCTTTATGGTTAACATTCCAACGTGATGCTGTAAATGTAAGGTGTTTAGCATTATTAAAAGTTAAATAAGTAATCCAAGTGGTTTAGATATTATATATGAATAACATTTATTAGCAAGTAAATGATAACCAATTTCAATAACATTTTTGATTTAGGTATTGCATTTTTATTTTTGATGGAATATTGATTAAAAAACAATAAACTGCTAGATTATCGATGATGATTGACTTCCTTATTTTATTATTATGATTGCCTCCATTTTGCAACTGCTGAGCCATTCAGTAACTTATGTTTTAATTATGTTTTAGCGGTAACAAATGATAGAAAGTAGAATGCATTTACCACTGTGTTGCATATGTTGATCAGCCTTTAATTCCTTTATTGCCTTTTAAAATTATTTTTAATTTCAGTGATTAAATTGCATATTGATTGTATGAATAACCTTGGACAAAAATGTTAATTGATATAAACCTTTGACAAAAAAAAAAAACATTTAATATGTTGGTTTAAAATTTCCGAAGCATATACAATTTATGTTATGGCAGCCCTATATTGTTTAAAATGTAATGCCCCTTGATGATCATCAAAATAAAAAGTGGCTATTATTATTTCAAAAGTGGTCATGACATGGAGTGTATGATAACATATTTACATAACACCCTATACGAGTTATGAAAGCAACATATTTTTCCTCTTTAACACTTTGGAAAAAAATATTAGCATGGATGAAATATTACTGGTTAAACTAAGTGGTTCATATTGTTGTTATTAAGATACAATGGGAAAGTTAAGTATTGAACACGTCACCATTTTTCTCAGAAAACATATTTCTAAAGGTGCTGTTGACTTAAAAATTTTCACTGGATGTTGATAGCAACTAAAGAAATCCATATATGCAAAGAAAACAAATCCAATTAGTTTACAAATTTAGTTATGTGTAATACAATGAAATGATGCAGGGGAAAAGTATTGAACACATGAAGAAAGTGAGATGTAGAAAGGCAGTGAATGCCCAGACAGCAGCTGAAATTACTCAGTAGTTATTTAACAACCCTCTGCCCTTCGGCTGTGAAATTAATATTAGCTGCTTCAGTCCAACATCTACATTATCAGGATGATAAAGATGAAACCAGGGTGGACATTTCAGCAAGACAATGATCCAAAACACAGCCAAGGAAACTCTCAAATGCTTTTAGAGAAAGAAAATCAAGCTGTAGAATGGCCCAGCCAATCACCTGACTTGAATCCAATAGAGAAATAAAAAGTAAAGATCAGCTTTTATGAACGAGATCCACCGAACCATCAAGATTTTTACACTCTGTTGAAGTGTGTGAAAAAAAACTTACACCTGAGCAATGCATGTGACTTCATTTTCCAGAGAGGTGTCTTTAAGCTGCCATCACCAAAAAAAGACTTTTATATAAAGTATTAAATACATTTTAGTACTTTCTTCTTGTCATTTCATTCTTATTACACAAATTTTTTTAAAGATTTTTTTTGTTTAGTTTGATTTTTGTTTGGGTTGTTTGGGCTTTTACCAAAATCTTGTTCAATTCCATGTTAACAGCTCCTTTAGAAATAATATTCCCAGGAAAGAAACATGATGTGTTCAATACGTATTTTCCCCACTGTATGTTCTGTAGTGGTATAACAATTATTTATCATATTTAGCTTACCACTATTGGCAAATAACACAGTATTCCTGCATCAATGTTAGCAGACTGGGCAGAGCTTATCATCAGAGAGGTTGCTGGTTGAATGTGTTTGCTGTTGTGTTTTGTTTCAGTGTTTTCTGCGTTCTGTGGTTAATTGCCACTGATTGAATGAAGGATGGAGAGAGAGAGAAAGAGAGGGCGAGAGAGAGCGAGAGGAGGAGGACTGGAAGAGGAAGGCAGCTTCAACATCAATAAAGTGGGGTGGGGGTGCATAGAAAAACCTGATACCTACAAGCCCTCGCATAAATTCAATTGCTGGGCTATCTCTGTGACCTTTAACCTCACGCCGCTACAATTACAGCACTGTGGCCATGGCAACGACAATCAATGAAGCGACAAGTGTGACATCATTGAGCACAATGTCTTGCTCTCAGCTGATGATTCAAAGGAAAACCTTGCAGCTAAGATAGCTGTATTTACACTTTTAAGTTGCTTTCGAGTTTCTATGTTTACATTTTTTTCTCTGTATGAAGCAGCAATTCTTTATTTACAGCAATGTTCTGTATGCGATGCATTTATGGTTGCACTTTTTTATTAGAGTATTTATATTAGATTATGTGTACTTGTACTTGTACTATGTGTCATGAATGCACTGATGATGTAATCCTTTCTGCGGAAAAAACAGGCTGCAGAGGTATGCTATTACATATTTTACCAAGCAGGTAAGGGGCGTACTCACACTATGCTATCCGAACCGTGCGAAGTGTGAGTGCTCTGAATCGGGCTCAGGCACGGTTCACTTGGCCGGCCCTGGCCCGGTTGGAAGAGGTGTGCCAGAGCGTGGTTCGCTTGGGCTTTGGTGCGGTACGCTTGTGTGTGAGTGCAAAACGCGCCTGAGCCCGAAAATGAAAGCGAGACGTGACTTTTAAGGGACTTTTTTGATATGGATTAATTAATCATTTGTACTGTTCAATGAACGCGAGCTGTCGTAGTTTATTAAAGACGCAAACCCCTCACTGCACGACAGCTGCACCTTCAGCAAACCTCCTAATTCCTGCAGCACGAGGACTTTATGATTATTTATGAGCGTCAAAAGTGGCTGATTCAATTCAATTTAATTCACCTTTATTTGTATAGCGCTTTTACAATGTAGATTGTGTCAAAGCAGCTTCACATAGAAGATTACAGTAAATTGAAACAGTGTCAGTCCAGTTTTCAGTGTTTAAGTTCAGTTCAGTTTAGCGTGGTTTAAAAATCACTACTGAAAGTCCAAACACTGAAGAGCAAATCCATCGATGCGCATCTCTACACATGCCGAACCATGCAAGCCAGTGGCGTCAGTGGCGAGGAAAAAACTCCACCAATTGGTGAAAGTAAGAATTAAAGAGAAACCCAGGCTCAGTTGGGCATGACCATTTCTCCCTGGCCAACGTCTTTGTGCAGAGCTGCAGTCTAGCGCCAGGAGGGCTGGAGAATGCTGGGCCTCAACGAAGACCTCGTCTGTCCCTGGAGTTTTCACAGGAATCAGTCTCATGCTCTCCACTCCTCCATGACCACCACAGCATCAGATCTGTTCAGCGAAATATTTGACTGCGTGTCAACCGCATATCAAATGACTAAAACGATAAATCTAAAGAAATCTCTACTGTGCTGAGAGGAAAGCGCTTACTGAAACAGCGCAATCATCAATGACGTAAGCGTGCCCAGGCCCGAATGTAATGTGAGTGCGGGCCGTCAGGGGAGACGGGAGGGGGGACAAGCGTGCTTTGGCCCGGTTCAAGGCAACTGTACATAGTGTGAGTACACCCTAAGACAGCCTATCATAATGCTCGGAATACGCGTTTAATTGGACGACCTTTTTTTGGTCCTACACTTCCACAAAATGTTAAAAATATAAGTACATCTGGACCATTAATTTAACGATTGTTATCAGGATGTGAAGGGACTTCAATCAGCATGATTTAAAAAAAACAAACACGTTTTCCAATTTTGGTTTTTGCAACACATTTTTTAAAAAGTTGAAAACAGTAAAGCATTTACCACTTTGTAATGTTGTCATTCCATTTCACAACACTTAAAAGACGCTTAGGGACTGAAGACACTAAGCGATGAAATGTTTCAGATGTAATTTTGTCCCAACAGTACGGGGTCTTTGTTGTCACATTTAGTACTTCAAAATGCACCACACATTCTCTATTGGAGACAGGTCGGGACTGCAAGCAGGTCAGTCAAGTACCTTTTTCTTCTTCCTCCACAGCCAGGACTTTATAATGTGTGGAGAATGTGGTTTTTCAATGTCTTGTTGAAATATGCATGGGCGTTCCTGGAGAAGAAGGCAGCATATTGTGCTCCAAAATCTTTATGTACTTTTTAGCATTAATGGTGCCATCACAGAAGTAACCTTTGCCAAGGGCACTGACACAACCTCATACCAAGACAGACCCTGGCTTTTGGACTTGTTGCTGGTAACAGTCCTGGATGATCTTTTCTTCTTTGGTCTAGAGCACAACGGCATCCATTTCTACAAAAAAAATACCTGAAATAACTGATTCATCTGACCACAGTACATGTTTCCCACTGTGGTGATGATCCATCCTAGATGTCTCCGAGCCCAGAGAAGTCGACAGCGCTATTAACATGGGGCTTCCTTTTGGCACAGTACAGTTTTAACTGCCATTTCTGGATGTAACTACGTATTGTGGTAAGTTGACAAAGGTTTGCTAAAGTAAGTCCTGAGCCCATGTGGGTGACATCGCTTATAGATGAATGATGATTCATCTATAAGTGAAATTGGGAGGAATTGGAGATCGCGGTTGTTCAGTTTAGGCTTGCGCACTTGTCTTTACACATTGAAATTCCTCCAGATTCCTTGAATCTTTTAACTATATTATGCACCTGTCCAAATGTCTTTCTATCTTTCTTTGAGGAGCATTATCTTTAAACATTTCAATAATTTTCTCACATATTGTTAGCAAACTGGCGATCATTGGCCCATCTTTGCTCCTATCCCATTAACTCAGGGATTTTCATTCATTTAGAAACCATGGTAAATATGACCATTCTGAGACTCATGATGAAATTATATGTGCATTTATGAAGTTTCTTGGGGACATACACCATGTAAAAGAGAATTTATATATGAATCGCAAATGTCTAAGCAAATATTATTTGTATTAAATAAATTTTTGATTTAGCTATTATATATATATTTTATATTGTACAGTTTGATTATTATTTCACTTACTCACTTCACTTTCTCTAAACTTTCCTGCTGACATCCTATAGCACCCAGTTTGAAAAATGTATCTTTTTGAATTAAAAAAATTCTGTTCATTGATTGTTCATATTGAGGTCTGTTAAATAATAACAATTTAAAGATAAAACTTCATATTACACATTTTTGTTTTTTTGTAGTAAAATGATTTGGTAATAGGCCGACACAGCAAGAAAGTCGCTGGTTCGAGCCTCGGCTGGGTCAGTTGGCGTTTCTGTGTGGAGTTTGCATGTTCTCCCTGCGTTCGCGTGGGTTTCCTCTGGGTGCTCCGGTTTCCCCCACAGTCCAAAGACATGTGGTACAGGTGAATTGGGTAGGCTAAATTGTTCGTAGTGTATGAGTGTGAATGAGTGTGAATGGATGTTTCATGGAGATGGGTTGCAGTTGGAAGGGCATCCGCTGTGCTAAATATGTGCTGGATAAGTTGGTGGTTCATTCCGCTGTGGCGACCCCGGATTTATAAAGGGACTAAGCCAAAAAGAAAATGAATGAATGAATGATTTGGTAATTCATATATTGCCAGGCCATCCAAGATGTACATTCTTCACCTAAAAATTTTACATTTCTTTCTAATGCATTGGAAATGGGGCTCAACCATTTTTGATGGTCCATAAATACATATTTAAACAATCATTTCATCTGAGTGAGCAAACAGTATTCTTGTAATTACAGTAACGTGGAATTTTATTATAAGGTGTAACCTGCAGTTTCCAACAATTATTCTCATTTTAAAAGGCCTGGTATCTCTTGCTGGATTTAGCTCAGGCTTACCATGCACATACTTACATTTGCAGGCTGTAAATGTGTTTAACATGCTATGTGGATGGAATTGAGTTTAGGGTGGATCTGGTTTTTGTTGTAATAGAAGCTTCCTTGTGTAAATGCTGAGTTCTTCTCTTGCTGACTGTTGTAGTCTTCCCTCCTATGTTTTCTTTGGCATTATAGTGCATGCACATACTATTATTCCTTTCTAAGGAAAGCAGATCAGACATGGAAGCTTTGTTTACAGCCAGAGCTATTTTCACCACACAGAGCTCTGTTTAGAATACTCCACAGGAAGGGATGATGTCAGTGGACTATCGCTTACAATATCTCCAGATGGACACTGCACCAGGGCTCTGTCTCATGAGAAATGATCTTACAATGTAGAATTGAAGGAACATCTGCGAGAGTGGAATAAAAATATAATTTCGTCTTCAAAGCTGCATGCTTGATGTAGGACAGGAGTTATATTTGCTGACAGTACCACCAACACCTGTCAAATAAACAGAGAGTAGCTTTGCTGATGTGACATAATATTTTTTCCTATTAATAGTTGACAATATGATTTCTGCAGGAGGTCGGTTAGCTGGTTGTGCAAGTTTGCTCTACTATTTGACATCTTGTCATTATCCCAGCAAAACTATCATCGTCAGTACACTCTCAGAAATAAAGGTACAGGAGCTGTCACTGGGGCAGTACCTTTTCTAAAGATACATACAGTTGAAGTCAGAATTATTACCCCCCCTGACTTATTAGTCCTTATTAGCCCCCTGTTTATTTTTTTTCCCCAATTTCTGTTTAACGGAGAGAAGATTTTTTCAACACATTTCTAAACATAATAGTTTTAATAACTCATTACTAATAACTGATTTATTTTATCTTTGTCATGATGACAGTAAATAATATTTTACTTGATATTTATTAAAACACTTCTATACAGCCTAAAGTGACATTTAAAGGCTTAACTAGGTTAATTAGGTGAACTAGGCAGGTTAGGGTAATTAGGCAAGTTATTGTATAATGATGGTTTGTTCCGTAGACTATCTAGAGAAAAAAAAATTCTTAAAGGGGCTAATAATTTTGACCTTAAAATATTTAAAGAAAAATTCAAAACTGCTTTTATTCTTGCCGAAATAAAACAAATAAGACTTTCTCCAGAAGAAAAAATATTATTAGACAAACTGTGAAAATTTCTTTGCTCTGTTAAACATCATTAGGGAAATATTTAAAAAAAAGAAAAAAAAAATTCAGAAGGGGGCTAATAATTCTGACTTCAACTGTATTTGTCCCTGAAGGGTCCATAATGGTACCTCGAAGGTACATTTTAGGTACATTTGGGCTCTAAAATGCACATTTGAGGTACCACTGTGGACTCTTTGGGAACAAATATGTATTTTTTTAAAAAGGTTCTACCCCAGGGACAGGTCCTGTACCTTTATTTCTGTTGTGTATGGGAAAGGTGAATATGACAACTGCTCAATTTAATTGTGTGTGGGTGTATTAAAGCAGATGTTTAAACATCATCACATAGTCAGCATACAAGTAAGCTCTGATTAACTGATGCCACAACCATACCATAAGATATCAACTCAACAATTATGCCGCAAAATGAACACTTTTTGTCCAAATTTAAGATATAATAATATCACTTTTTAATAAAAAGACAAATCACCATTAGGCATGGGCCGGTATAAAATTCTAACGATATATTAACCTTGGATAAAATATCATGGTTTTGCGGTATTACGGAATTGTGATTACTGCTCTGAAATACAGTACGCCTTGTAAAAACAACGTCTTTTTCCCCATTGAACAAAAATATTTTATTTTAAGAAACTTTTAAAGTACACAGATTTCTTTACAACTTGAAAAGGCATCTTTGGATATCTTTCATTTCTTTGGATATAAAGTAAGCAACTATGCTTGGATGTTTTGCTAAAATTTTTGCTGAATCGTGGGCTGTGATGTGGATACTCCATTTCTGCTGGAGATACTGTTGCCTTAAATAGCTGAATCAAATTGTTGTTTAAAAAAAAAAAAAAAAAAAAAAAAAACTTACTTATACCATAGGAACGTATAATAACAAAATGTTCTAATAACAGAACATTTTAATGGTTTTAAAACCTTGACTTTTCCAAACCGCGGTAAACCTTGAAACTGGTTATCGTCCCATAATCATCATGTAATTGCACGAATCACCACAGCTGTATAGACCTTATTCCGAAATTGTTTAGAACTTCTGATTCAGTTGCCTTTGGGAGAAATGACTAGGATTAATAAACCGAAGAAAAACGGGCAAACTACTCGCTCTACAACAAATGTTTGCATGACTATAAAGAGAAAGTGAAATAATATAATAAAAAAATAACAGCATTTGCAACCCAGGCTCATTCTGAAAATTTACCGCTATATACATTTCTGGACAGCAGCAAAATACATCCCAGGAAATACATTTTTTGCAGTTTTTGTTTTGGCGAATCCACCAGAGACCGCTGTGTATGCTTTTAAGATCTCAAATTTCTCTTGCAAGTGCCATTCGCGCCTGCTGTTCTTGTGTAAATCCATCAGAGGCTGCTGTCGACTGACTGACTGAGTAATGGACTGACCCTACCCCTCCTTCCCTAAATCCAACTAAAAGTCACTGTTCTCAATTCCAAGAACGCAGAGAACGGACTTGCCAGATGTCCTCGGAAGAACGAACTCGGGAAACCACGAGAACAGAGAACGCGTCCTGTGAGAAATGGGATGCTGCGTTCTTCCAGATGGTCACATGACCTTTACACATTTTTATGGAAAATTATGTAAACATTACAGCAGTCATACAACGATTTATTGTTTTTCCCCTTTCAAAATATATACTATGCATAAAGACTTTACAAATATACGTTACACCATTTAAATAAAACAGATTTTAATACGAATTTCAGCAAAAAACCCTTAATGTTTATTCCTTTACTAAGTTTTTCATGGTAATTTTTATATTAATTGTCTCATTTAGGGAATCTCTTGAGATAAATAAGTTATATCTCTTAACTTTAATAATTAAATGCTGCGCTTCCACCTCCAGTCGCAATGACTTCTGGGACTTCTAGAGCGAGTTCAGTGCTCAAGTCTGCATCGATGCGTCAATATCAAGAATACATACGGGAATTTCATATATTGGAACTAAACTTTGGCAGTTGATGATGACAATACACAAGAACACGAGGACGCAAGATCACTGAATAATGCATATTGAGAAACAGCCAGTGTTTTCAAAAGCGCAGATTGACCTGACCACCCACTTCTCTAAACCCAACTGACAGTTTAAAAAAGCAATCCAAAAAAAAAAAAAGCCCATTTCTGATTTTTACCACATTTTCAGATTTACCACATTCTCACCCTGTTATTTACTTGTTTATTTTATTTTTGGCTTCGTTTTTGTCTTACCTGCTTTCTGGAACCGTTCTTCACCAGACTCAAACCCCATCGCCGTGGTCAATTCCTCTCTGTGTCCCAAGTCCACCAACATATATGGCGAGCTACTGGACAAACTGGTAACAGCAGGAAAGCCATCCATATGGAGGTAAGCGGTCAGCTAGCAAGCGTGAAAAGGAACGACGTGATACTACGGAAGTCCTAAGAGGCCATGCATTAAAAAAGTTGTTTTCTCGTGATCACGACTTATTTTCTCGTGATCTCGACATAACAAAAACTTGTTATGTCGTGATCACGACTTATTTTTTTTTGCTTTAATTTATTATTTATGTATTAATTATTTATTATTAGTAGTAGTAGTATAGTAGTAGTATAGTATTAATATCTGGCAAATGTCAGGACACCGGCCTTGCGAACAGGGAGAGAATAACTGCAGACGCGCATTCGTGCAACACATTAAAGGCGTTCAGAACAGCCATAATATGAGAGCAAACGCTCGTGCTCCTGATTAATGTACATTCATGATTATGTTCACGTATATGATCATTATTTACAATAATTTGCATCAACTGTTACCATTTTAAAGCAACTCTATGGCGCATTTTTAAAGTTGTAAATAATTTGCGGAAAGGATCAAAGCAAGTGCAGGATCTTCATCATTCTTCATAATTTAATTCATGCATGCAGCAACTTATTTTGCGCCATATAGAGTTGCCTTAAAATGGTAACAGTTGAGGGAATATTATTGTAAATAATGGTATATAATCAAATACGTGAATATAATCATAAATGTACATTAATCATGACACGAGCGTTTGCTCTCATATTATGGCTGTTCTGAACGCCTTTAATGTGTTGCACAAATGCGTGTCTGCAGTTGGGCTATTCTCTCCCTGTTCGCAGGGCCGGTGTAGACTCTCTGGCCAGACATTTGCCAGATTAATAATAATAATAATAAAAATAATAAAAAAAAAATATAAAAAACAAAAAAAAAAAAAAAAAAAGTCGTGATCACGACATAACAACTTTTTGTTATGTCGAGATCACGAGAAAATTAAGTCGTTATCACGACATAACAACTTTATTAAGTCGTGATCATGACATAACAAAAAGTTGTTATGTCATGATCACGACAAAACAAGAGAGAAAAAATATTTTAATGCATGGCCTCTTAGGGCTTCCGTATGATACTGCCCCATAGCGTTCATTTTAAATACGAAATGCAGCCATATGTACTTCTGGCTGCATAATTCGCGATCTCCAGAAATGTATATAGGTCTATGTTTTCAGAATGAACCTATGTTGTGCATTTGTGTGTGGCTCATTCATCGTTACAGAAAAGCTGAAAAGTAATCTACAACTACATTAAATAACCATTCAGAAAGTTCCTGGTTTGTTGTTAACTATGGTATTTGTGACAGTAGGTGCCTGCTTCATCAGTGTCTGATGATTTGCTGTCCATCATTGTGTTGTGTTTACTTTATTTGACACCTGATGCTGGCAGACATGATGCTTGCATCCTTCTGAAGCAGACATGCCTGAACAGTGCGTGGACAGGGACAAAACAGCTAAAATTCATTCTGAACCAAAATTGGGCCTGTTATTCATTCATTTTCTTTCGGCTTAGTCCCGTTATTAATCAGGGGTCGCCACAGCAGAATGAACCGCCAACTTATCCAGCACATGTTTTTACCCAGTGGATGCCCTTCCAGCTGCAACCCAACACTGGGAAACACCCACACACTCCTGCACACACTCAAATACACTACGGCCAATTTAGCTTATTCAATTCACCTGTACCGCATGTCTTTGGACTGTGGAGGAAAGCGGAGCACCCGGAGGAAACCCACGCAAGCACGAGGAGAACACGCAAACTCCACAAAGAATCCAACTGACCCAGCTGGGGCCTGAACCAGCGACCTTCTTGCTGTGAGGCGATTGTGCTACCCACTGCGCCACCATGCTGCCAGCACCTATTATGCAAAATCAAAATTTGGAAGTTGTGTGTACACAACAATGTAGTAGTATAAACCATCAAGTTTTTTTTAATATTCTAATGTTAAATCAGGATCCAAAACCCCAGTGATTTTATTAGCACTTTCCCTGCATTGATTGACAGGCGTGTATTACCATGTCTCAGCATTAATGTGTTACAGCACAACTGTATATTACTGTATACTATACACAGCTAAAACAAGATGCTTCAATCACACAACGGAGTCCCAGTTTGTGAATGTTAAATGTACAGTAGCATAATGGATATCCATAAAGCAGTGTATATTTATGTGCATCTTGTCACATTTGCAGCAAATAGATGTGCAAAAACAGTGGAAAATTAAACATCTGTGTGTGCGCATATGTGTGTGTCTGGTGAATCACATGTCTATAACAAGAAATATTACTGAAAGAGCATAAACTGTATTTTGAAGTGGGCTATTTCATATTTTGTAACTGATCTGATAGCATTGTAAGTATTTACATTTCTTTCATTAAAGATGGTTTTGTACATCATTTGCTGTGTAAATATGATTTTATACACAATAATTCATCCAGAAACATAACAAAACGTTAATTTATGTACCTGGAAATTATATTTATGAATACACGATTGTACTGTACTTCTACAAATTATATGGTTATATAATATTATGAAGAAATACTACATTTATGCAATTTTCAAAATCTTTAACGCATGTATTTAAATACATATTACATATACATACCAAATATAACAACGTAACTTGCAGTTCAGTTCACCAATTGAAAGTTTTCATTGTTTGTGTTTTAATATAATGCATTGTTAAATACTTTCAAAATTCTCATAATATCTAAACACTTACATTCACAAAAACTATGTCCAATGTGCTTTTATCACTTAAATGCCACAGATGACCTTGGCAAATGCTTACACTAGCGAGGTCTTCAGTATGCAAGCCCTCCACCAAGTGACCATGGCAGCTGTTCCAGCCTCTTGAGCTTTATGCAAAGCCCCACAATTGTCCTCTTATTCCTCTCTCCACCCCGGGGTAAGGCAGACCACCCTCCTAGCAGCCATGGGGATTGCTGATGATGGGGAAAGGAGTTAACTAAGCTAGGCCAGGGTGGGGGGGGCTTCATCTTACATGCCGCTCATTTACAAATAACATATTGTCTTTGAACAAATGCCAGTCAGCAAAGTTGTTATCCTATCAGGGAGGAAAATAGAGGCTCAGTCAGCTGTCAAGACTGCTGTGCTCTCTCTCTTCTTTCACCCACATACCTCCAGAGCTACTGGTGTTCTCTAGGGATTAAAAAATCTGTGCTTTTTATTGTACAGTTATGGCATTCAGAGAACATCAGATTACAGGTATATTACAGTAGCTAAATGCACACAAACCACAATAAAAAAATCTAATAAAAATCTTGATTTTGCAATTAAAAAACATGGTACAATACTATGAAAGTCCAATGGGATATTTATAAAGTTAAAACATATTGCTTCAATAACCACAATATATATATATATATATAGTTGGAAGTCAGAAATATTAGCCCCCTCTGAATTTTTTCTTTTTAAATATTTCCCAAATGATGTTTAACAGAGCAAGGAAATTTTCAAGTATGTCTGATAATATGTTTTCTTCTGGACAAAGTCTTATTTGTTTTATTTTGGCTAGAATAAAGCAGTTTTAAATTTTTAAAAACCATTTTAAGGTCAAAATTACTATCCCTTTAAGCAATATTTTATTTCCAATAGTCTACAGAACAAACACCGTTATACAATAACTTGCCTAAACCCTATCCTGCCAAGTTAACCTAATTAACCTAGTTAAGCCTTTAAATGTCACTTTAAGCTGTATAGAAGTCTTGAAAAATATCCAATAAAATATTATTACTGTCATCATGACACAGATAAAATAAATCAGTTATTAGAAATGAGTTATTAAAACTATTATGTTTAGAAATGTGTTGGAAAAAATCTTCTCTCTGTTAAACAGAAATTGGGAAAATAAATAAACAGGGGGGCTAATAATTCAGGAGGGCTAATAATTCTGACTTTAGCTGTATATACTGTATATACTGTATATATAATATATATATATATATATATATATATTATATATATATATATATATATATATATATATATATATATATATATATATATATATATATATATATTCTGGAGAAAGTCTTGTTTGTTTTATTTCGGCTAGAATAAATGCAGCTTTTAATTTAATTTTTTAAAACTATTTTAAGGTCAAATTATTAGCCCCTTTCAGCTATTTTATTTCCAATAGTCTACAGAACATCGTTATACAATAACTTGCCTAATTATCCTAACCTGCCTAGTTAACCTGGTTAACCTAGTTCAGCCTTTAAATGTCACTTAAGCTGTATAGAAGCGTCTTGAAAAATATCTAGTCAAATATTATTTACTGTCATCACGGCAGTTATTAGAAATGAGTTATTAAAACTATTATGTTTAGAAATGTGTTGAAAAAATCTTCTCTCATTAAACAGAAACTGGGGAAATAAATAAATAGGGGGACTAATAATTCAGGGGGCTAATAATTCTGACTTCTACTATATATATATATATATATATATATATATATATATATAATATATATATATATATATAATACAAGATAAATACAATAAATTTGATTTTGGCAATGTTATCTTGATTTCATTTTAAAACGTTTCTCAGTGAAATTATATCCAATATTACAGATGTCATGCCATAACAATAAAAATAAAGAAGTTGTTAACAGTAGAATTCATTAGCATACAATATGTGCATTATTGTTCAGATTATGTGTTGTGTGCATGTGAATACTTGTCAGCCACAGCAAAAATGATGGACTATGGATTCTGTTTAGATGTAAAAGAATGCATGTGGTCACACATGCGATGTCGCCAACTGGTATGCATTATACACTCACCACCGGCCACTTTATTAGGTACACCTTACTAGTACCAGGTTTGGACCCACTTTTACCTTCAGAACTGCCTTAATTCTTTATGGCATAGATCAGAGGTGGGCAAACTACGGCCCGTGGGCCATATGCGGCCCGCTAAACTTTTCATCCGGCCCGCGAGGGAGTTTTTAAAATGCTGCTTCTGAGTAACGGTTTGGTTTCAGAATTAGTAAATTAATGATGCAATACAAGTGATACCTAAGTCGGCATTTTACACGCAAACATTCAAATTATTTTAATGTGTTAATATGAGATTTTTTCTATCAGACAATATCCTTTCTATTCTCCACTGTAAAAATGATTACTTTATTATTATTATTATGATTAAATTTTATAAGGGATTATTTTATTGATTTATGATGATTGATAAGTAAATATAAATAGCAATACAAATAATTTGACTTGTAAATATGACTCAATAATAACTATGTGTGTTAATGTGTGTTAATGTGACACGTTTCTGTCTGATATTACATGTTCCACGCATACTGCCACTATAAATAAAAGTAATTTTTTAAAGGATTTGACATGTGGCCCTTCACTTGGTTTGCAAAACTTGATGTGGCCCTCGGGTCTAAAAAGTTTGCCCACCACTGGCATAGATTCAACAAAGTACTAGAAAATTCCTCGAGATTTTGGTCCACATTTACATGATAGCATCACACAGTTGCTGCAGATTTGTCGGCTGCACATCCATGTGTGTGAATCTCCTGTCCTTCACATCCCAAAGGTGCTGTGGAGGCCATTTGACTACATGAACTCATTGTCATGTTCAAGAAACCAGTCTGAGATTATTCGTGCTTTATTACATGGTGCATTATCCTGCTGGAAGTAGCGATCAGAAGATGAGTACACTGTCATCATAAAGCGATGGACATGGTTAGCAACAATACTCAGGTTAGCTGTGGCATTGACACGATGCTCATGTGGCACTAATGGGCCAAAGTGTGCCAAGAAAATATTCTCCACACTGTTACATCACCACCATCACCCTGAACCTTTGATAGAAGGCAGGATAGATTGATGTTCATGTTGTTGATTCTGACCCTACCATCCGAATGTCGCAGCAGAAATCGAGACTCATCAGACCAGGCAACATTTTTCCAGTCCTCTATTGTCTAATTTTGGTGAGCCTGTGTGAATTTTAGCCTCGGTTTTCTGTTCTTAGCTGACTGGAGTGGCACCCGGGTGGTCTTCTGCTGCTGTAGCCTATCTGCCTCAAGGTGAGATGCTCTTCTGCATACCGTAGTTATGAGTGGTTATTTGAGTTACTGTTGCCTTTTTATCAGCTCGAACAGCTGGGGATTGTCTTGACCATGTCTACGTGCCTAAATGCATTGAGTTGCTGCCATATGATTGGCTAATTAGAAATTTGCGTTAATGAGCAGTTGGACAGGTGTACCTAATAAAGTATATTATGGCATTTTAAAAATGAATGTGAAAGAACCATTTTTACAACACTGTCATCTCTACTCTAAACTTTTCATATTTTTCATATTTCATATAATTTTAAGCACCTCATTGTTAGACTGCCCTAGAATGTATCTGTAATACCCAAAAACAAACAAAGCAGCATCATTATCAAATACTGGTTTGGCCCTTTTCTGCTTTGCAAGCCCATTTCTAAATATTGGAGGCTCTTGTGCCCCTCAGTGTCTATGTTAGTTACTGCGCTGACATACGAAGGTCTACTACAGCATAAATAAAAAGCCCTTGGAGACAGTATTTAAATATTACCACTCCAGACATTATTTCTAGAAGAGCAGGAGCACAGTGTCAATGGAGGCGCCTGTTTGAAATGCGAGCTGCCTAATTCTCTGCCATCATACTTAGCATTACTGAAAACACTAGTGCTGTGCCAAAGACCGCTGATGGCACCGATGCACATATGAGTCACATATGTAAGCAAACGCACAGCTTGGCACCCCTCAAAGAAATGAAAATACCACTGATTTTGAGATTGAGTCCAGCCTTCAATCAGTTTAGAGTTTTTCAGCACAAGCGTCCGGCTCCATTGTGATGAGGGTGAATGAAGGATCAGTGGCAGAGGTGAAAGGCTCTTCCACGACCTCTCCTCCCTCCTCAGCAGTGGGTGATACTACTAAGACAAATGGACTCAAATTGAAAGTGCACCTGACAGCAGCTCAGTGGGAGACCAGATGAGCATTGTAGTTTGCTCGCTCATTAGGAGGCGACATTATTTAAACTTTCAGTTGTGCATCATCCAGCATAACAATTTTCTTAAGACACTGATTGGTGTTTGAAAATATGTTAATATCTGTGATATATCCTCTTTCTGTTGATGGTTTTGTTTAAATATGCTCAGTAGAGCTGCCACACTACTGAAAGTAGTGATTTAACCCACAAGCACAGTTTAGTTGGTGTAAATAGGCTACATGTATTAGATTTATTCAGTTATATTACATAATAATTTGACTTAAGATCAATTAATTAGATGGGTCATCTTTAACTATATTTTATATAAAGCTGCTATAAAAAATGTTTAGCATGTTGTGTTTGCTAAGCTTTAATTATATTATTTTGAGTACATGCATATGATGAAAAACGTCTCACATTTTTACCAAAAGTCTGGTGATGTGAAGCCATGCAATGAAAAAATAGACTAAGATGCAGCTCGTTTGCATATCAAAAATAAGGGGAAAATATAGGCTATAAATTGAAGGAAAGATGATGGTCTAAAACAAAGTATCTTACCATAATATATAGTCAATATACGACCAATATCTGACATATTCGAGCAGTTTAGTAATTCTGCACACTTCTTAAACGCACTCTCAGCTCGCAGTGTTTTCCCAGATTTCACATTCACGTGCAGCTTACTCGCGCCTCACTCAGACATTCTGTCGCCAACCGCGTGACGTAATCCGCGCGAGTAGCACTTCTACTCTCGATGGTCTCCTTCCGCCGCCGCCGCAAGGATAATATAGTACCATGAGCTCTAGCATTCATACAAACATTAGATAACGTACAGGACTATTGATGAAACTGAATTTTTAAAATATAGTTATACATCTAATTAAGCTGATTCTTTACATTAACTCTCAACATATTATTAAGAGGTTTGCTGATCACTGCCATGATATAATTATGCAGAAACTTTTATTTATTTATTTATTTATTTATATTTATTTATTTTTTATTATTAAATGATAATAGAATGTGGCATTCTCTGTTTTTTTAGTTGCTTCATAAAAGGTCCATGGTGCTTCATAAAAATTTGTTTGTTGTTTTCTGTATTTTTCAATAAATAAAATAAACAAAAAATAATATCATAATTTAGTTGCTTGATATTATTAACAAAATATAGAATTCTCATATTCTAAATGAACTTAAAGGTGGAAAAGTGAATTAAATTTGAATTTATTCTGGGTAATTATAGAACGTATTAAGACAATTATACTACATGACACCT
>LR812519.1:44976897-44990049 GCA_903798195.1 Danio kyathit | reverse complement strand
CATCTAATTTGAAGTAATCTTGAAGCCGCTTTAGAAGTTTGCAGAGGCTCCTAGTGGGCACCGGTCCCCTACTTCATATGACCAATCAAGTAAATGTGTATACTGTAGTTCATCGCCCCCTGCTGGTGGAATCAGAAGAACAAACATATCCACCATGTCAGCCACAGCAACTCAGACGACCAACCCCTGTTAGAGATTTAGACTTGGAAGACACTTACATTGCATACACAGAAGGTCATTTATCAAAACTAATACATAATTTAACAAATGCTAGAACAAAGCCCTACCTACTGTTTCCACTAAAACAATGTCATAGCCTGCACCCTCACAAAGGACGATGGCGCTTGGTGGTTCTCGTCACACCGCCAAGGTTCCCGATGTGGGGAAGGTCGGATGTAAGCGTTCATGTCTCTGGAGAGCTCCGTCATCCGTGTTTTGTCCCCCATCAGTGAACCTACATTAAAGTAACCTACTTATTATGAGTTTAACTATTAAATGTCAAGATTATATTTACAGTAGTGTTCAAAGTTAGCACCTCAAAAGTCAGTCGTAAATGAGTGAATTTATATATATTATATATTATATATTATATTATTATATATATTATATATATATATATATTATATATATATATATACAGTATATACACACACCACACACACACACACCACTCGCACACACTTCTAAGCCACTTTATTCGGTATAGGTACACCTGTTCAACTGCTTTTTCAGCATGCATGGTGGTGTATTTAGTGTCAAAATGGTCTTTAGAAGTCTGTTTCAAGAGTTCACACTTAGCTGATCATTGATTATAAAGCATGCTTGGCATGCTGTCCCAGGAGAGAGCCCTGAGCTCATAAGATTCTCGAGCCCGGGGCTCCCTCCCGTTTGCAGGGCGAGAGGGAGTTTGAGCTCAGGTAAATCTCAACGAACTCCCCTACTGTTTATAGCTAATGACCAATTAGGGTAACTGCTGACTAAGAGCTCATCTATGGTGCCAATTTGGATTAGTCAATTAACTTATGTCACATGTCTTTGGATAGTGGGAGGAAACCGGGGGCCCTGGGTAAACCCACTCGAGCACAGGGAGAACATCCACACTGAAACGTCGACTGGCCTGGTAAAGACTTAAATCAGTGACATTCTTGCTGTGAGGCAACAGTGCTAACAACTGGCCGCTGAGCTGCCCTTTCCAGTAAAAGGGAGGAGGAGTAGGGTGAAAGGAGGGATTCTTCAAAACGAAGATGACTGAGGTGAGAAACTCTAGTTATTTATGTTGACTTAGGAATCATCTGATTGGCGCATCGTGTGTTAGCTAATGCGGAACCAGCCGTGGTCAATCATAAGCACGTGATCCTCTCGAAATTGGTTTAACTTATTTCTCATTTGCTGCATATTTTATCAATTTGATAATGTCATTAGGCTATATTACATAGGCTATTTTATATACATATCTAAAATGCTTTGGCATTCAAGTTTGCTTTGAACTTGAAAGAGAGAGAAGCATTTGACCAGTCAGTGGGTGCACATGGCTTTTTAATACCATAAAAGTAGGATAAATAGTTTTTTTTTTAATTCCAACAGTCTTTTTTTACTTAACCATTGAAAAGAAATAGTGTAACAGTGTCATAATAAATAAAATTATTGTTAAAAATTTAATTATGTTATGTTTGTTGCATTTAGTTAACTATTTATGTGATGGATAAATGGTGTGTTTCAATCCGGCTACCACCGCAAGTATATATCACCTGACTGAACCCCATAGAGAACCTGTGGTCCATCATCAAATGTGAGATTTACAAGGAGGGAAAACAGTACACCTCTCTGAACAGTGTCTGGAGGCTGTGGTTGCTGCTGCACGCAATGTTGATGGTGAACAGATCAAAACACTGACAGAATCCATGGATGGCAGGCTTTTGAGTGTCCTTGCAAAGAAAGGTGGCTATATTGGTCACTGATTTGTTTTTGAATGTCAGAAATGTATATTTGTGAATGCTGAGATGTTATATTGGTTTCACTGGTGAAAATAAATAATTGAAATGGGTATATATTTGTTTTTTGTCAAGTTGCCTAATAATTATGCACAGTAATAGTCACCTGCACACACAGATATCCTCCCAAAATAGCTAAAACTAAAAATTACTTCCAAAATATTCAGCTTTGATATTAATGAGGTTTTTGGGTTCATTGAGAACATGGTTGTTGTTCAATAAAAAAATAATCCTCAAAAATACAACTTGCCTAATAATTCTGCACTATATCTATCTATCTATCTATCTATCTATCTATCTATCTATCTATCTATATATATATATTGTTTTATGTGCTTTTTTGAACTTTAAAAAATGCCACTACCCAACTACCACTACATTATACAGCATAAAATAGCCAGGATAAAATTTTACAACTGCTCCAGCTATGTTTGACTGAAAGAAGAAAATCAATATACCAAGACAACTAAAGGGTGAGTAAATTATGGGGTCATTTTTATTTTGGGTGAACTACGACATTTATAATTTTGTGACTCTGGTCTTATGCTTCACAGATATATTTTTGGCAAAAGTTGAAAATGCATTGTATGGGTCAAAATTATTTATTTATTCTATGTTCCATTAATACATTTTGTACATTTCCTTCTGTAAATATCTCAAAACTTATTTTTATGCAATATGCACTGCTAAGAACCTAAATTGGACAAACTTAAAAAGGAATTTTCTCAATAATTACATATTTTTCAAACCTTCAGGTTTTCAGATTTAATTTTTTTCCCTATCCTAACAAACAATACATCAATGGAAAGCTAATTTATTCAGAATGATGTATAAACCTCAATTTCAGAAAAAAGACACTTATGACTTTGGTTTTGTGGTCCAGGGTCACATTTACAGATTTCTATTTCTAAAGAATAACTGCTGTTCTTTTTTCAATTCTCTATATCACGAAACCTGAAAACAACTGTGTTTAACCTAAGTAAACAAGACAAGACTGACACCATATTTAGATGACATTTTGAATGCCTGTTCACCTCCAGTTGTGCAAGAAGATGGATCCACAGCAAGTACAGACACTTTATGTCCTTTTCCTGTCAGCATCTTCCCGATGACTTCAATAAATGAAGACTTTCCAGCACCAGGAGGACCAGACAGTCCTGAAGTCACACATACAGAGAGGCGATTTGAGGACTGAGGAGAACATTCACACAACAGCAACACAACAGTGCAACCTCACTCCTACTGTTCACATCACCTTACTGACCAACTCTGAAGGCCACTGGTTTTCCACCACTGAGTTTCTCCTGCTCCTGACGGAAGGGCAGCACTCTTTGAAGCAGAACCTGGGCTAACTCCTTTTTCCTCGGATGCTGGGTCTCTACAAGGGTTATAGATTCAGCAAGAGCTGCCCTTTGACCCCCAATAAGTCCATCATAAAGTTTAGTTAGTAGTCTTTTCTCCCTGTCAGTCAGGTCTGAAATGTGATGGCTTATGGCGGTCTCTGTTGAAACAGACCTGGTCTGTTGGAGGGTGCAGAGGGAGGCATAGCGCAGATTTACAGAAGGCTTACAAAGGGAATGTCTTAATGCCGTTGTACTGTGTATAGGAGAAACGGCAGCAACATGGTGAAGAATTGGAAAAACTCTAGATGGACCCATCTTTCTTTTTTTCTGTTCTGAGCAGAACTGCTGTAAAAAAAAAAAATAGCAAAGACAAAAGTCAATTTAAAATATATTAGGGAAACCATAGTTTTTTTTTTAAATATTACAGCACTTTCCATGAATAACATATAAAGTTATGTTTGCTTTAGAGTTCATCACACAACTAAAGCATAAAGATGTAACATTTATTTTCATTCATACATATTTCACACATATTTTCGATAAACTTTACAAAAAGATCCATTTGTCAAAATCAATTGGACTTTTAGGTAATTTTAGGTTATGTTCATTTACTTCATAACTAGCTAATAAAATAATAAAGTTCAGCTGTATTCTTCAACTAACAATAACAGCACTTCTTTAAGAAATGTAGCTGCTTCTCTGTTGACATTAATGCATTAACTAATGTTTACTAATGAGACCTTACCGTAAAGAACAACTATTGTACATTATCCTTTTCCAGCTTGTTTTTTTCTGATTTGTCATTTGTTTTGAATCTTAATGATGCTGTTGATATTTCTAACAATGAACTGTAAACGTCAGTCTATGAATAGTGAATTAATAAAAAACAAATGAACCCTTGTGCATTTTGCAAATTTACTACCTTTGTTATGTTCGGGATGAAAACATCCACTGATTAAACTGCTGTAGAAATGCATCAGATACATTTTTTTACATAAATCTGTTAATCAACCTCAGTCCTGATCAAAACTACTAAATTGTTTAGAAAAACAGGATTTTAACCTTTAATTGCCAAGTTCATAAATGTGTCACTAATTTGGTGAAAACACAACAAAATTATGCATTTTCAATATAAAAAGTAATTGTGGATTGGATTTTTACCTTTCATCACAGTCTTAGACATGTAAAATTAGTAACAACATTGGCTTTGATGCATTGTTAGATTTTCATTTTTTCTCCCTAGTTACTGTTGGTGGCTGCTTTTGCCCCATGACTTCCATTATAACCACATTTGATGGCGCATAAACACACAGTCTTTGTTTCTATTTACTCCATGTAGTTCTGAGAGCTGAGATGGATATTTTGATTTTCTTAGACACTCTTTTCACAGGTCACTCTCACAGACACCATACACACACACTTTAATTTGCTTTTATACTCCATTTAAAATCCAGAAACTAAGCTTTTTTTTTTTGCACAGGCCTATCTAAAGCGTCAATGGTGCCAACTGATGATCAACAGTAAAAATTACAAGTTTACCTCTTGCCAACAGGGAAAACCAACATCAATCAAAAATACATGATTATATGATGTCATGGTTTTGTAATCAAAAAATGTGGTTAAAATGAAAGTCACTGGGGCAAAAACAGCCACCAAGAGTAAATATCTGAAAAATGAAAATTAATCAAAAACAATGCATTAAAGGCAATGCTGCTTCACATGTCCAAGACTGTGATAAAAGGTAAAAAAAATCCAGTCCACAATTACTTTTTATATTAAAAATCATTGTGTGTGTTTTTCACCAAATCAGTGACATCATTTATGAATTTGACAATTAAAGAGTTAAAATCCTGTAATTTTCTAAGTTTAGTAGTTTTGATCAGGACTGAGGTTGATTAACAGATTTATGCAAAAAAACATTTATCTGATGCATTTTTACAGCAGTTAAATTCAGTGGATGCTTTCATCCCGAACAAAAGGGTAGTAAATTTGCCCAGAGTGTATTGTTGAAGCTTTTTTTTTTATGCAAAGCATTTCTCAAAATATGTATCAAAATAAGTTTTGTTACCAACAATCATTCTGCTACCTGAAACACAGAAAAAGTTGCGGCCAAATTAAGACACAAAATCACCCATAGTGGGTGAAAACATCTCCAACAGTACATAAGGGTTAAGAGCCTCGGTACATATGAGCACATAATACTGTATATACACACACTTCAACATTTCAAATGGTCACATGAATTGTCAGAACGTAGAATACATAAGGTAAAAATAAAACAGACTAAGGCTTTTGAAAATCAATATTTAACTGACTGTATTGAGAAAGAAAATAATAATAATCAAATAATATATATTTTTACCCATCTAAAATTGTTATCGTCAATTTTATATTCTAACAATAATCAATCAGACAAAAGAGTATGAAATAGATTACATGGTTGTAAATTAAAATGTCTCTAGTTTGAGAACAAATGTTTCTAGCTAATGAAAAACTTATGCAGTAAATCTTACACAGAATACAAAAAATAGATATTTGTTAGGTTGCTTAAATTGACGTTTGAGTCCCACATTCTAGTAAATAACATAACATAGCAAATTACTCGCTCTTTAAAAAAAAGTCTATCAATACAATAAAATCAACGCATAGGGGACTTAAAAGTTACCATATTTGCTTATATTTATTAACCATAGTCACTACAGTAAGCTTGCAATAATAATTAAAACGTAACGTTACCAGCGGTAACAAACAAAATTTCTGATTCTGTTAGTTTATAATGTGGGAATACCTTTAGTTCATTATGATTTCACGCCTTTAAGAAAAACTGTCAAATAATGGTGGTAAATAATAATAAGGTAGCAGTTGATCTCTATTATTGACTACTTCGACTACATCAGTTCATAACATGTAAACATTGCAGAAATGACAACGGTGTTCAAATCGTATAAGACAAAACAAGTGACAGCCAATCTGGAATAAAAAAACAATATTAGTCAAACCTCACCAAGTTTTCGGACACCGTATCTTAACCTTAACCCCATCTACACTCCAGGTTCTATCTTCATTTAGCCATATTGCTGAATATGAGAAATCTTTAGTCATGTATCTCATGTGGTTTCTCCATATCAGCTGTGACACCAGCGCTGCTGCTGAGTCGTGTAAGCAACGGACGACAGTGTTTTTAAAAATAAAAGTTTTCTCTCTCCAAAATTAAAGTCCCTTGTCGCAAATGGGAAAATTACCTACCCGATTATTATTATTTTTTAAATAATCATAATAAATGAAGATGCTCTTGGCTTCTATGTTTTTGGTCAGACGCTCAGTTCTGATTGCTTAAGTTCCACAATCATTCAATTCAATAGATATATTTATGAAATAAATGAAACATGCTTTTTTGTCAATTCTGTACGTATTAAAATATGTAAAATAAGCGAAAAACATTTTGTTAACAATTGGAAAAAATCTGTGGTATAAACATTTAGGTAAAAACCTTTGGTAGATAGATTAAAAAAAGAGTTAGATTTATTTACAGTATAATCATAGATTATCATGATTAATCTGTGATTAATAACTACAAAATCTAATTTAATTCCATTTATTTTTAGTATGAACAGAAATAAATACAAAAATGAATGGGAAATTTTAGATCGTCTCTGTCGGTCCTGTTCAGATAAGGTGATGTTTGGCGCCCTCAGGAGGTTATGAAATGAAATGCAACCATAAAGAAAATCGCCTCATCAAAAGAATCATCTCCAGCTTGATAGAGCCTCCTGTTAGTGGAGAGGATGCTAGAAGAGACCAGGAGGAGAAGAGGCTGAAGAAAAGAAGGTTTGGAAGAAGTTGGTCTGTTTCTCTTTTCCTCGCCCAAAAGCTGGTAAAGGCGGGAAGCTCAGGGTGAAAAAGTGGAGCAGAGTGAGACAGAGAGAGAGAGAGAGGGAGAGAGAGAGGAGAGAGAGAGAGAGAGGGAGAGAGAGAGAGAGGGAGGAGCGTGAAGTAAGAGCGGAGGTAGAACCTTCTACTTGTGGTAACGTTATGTCGTTAACTAAAGTAATATAAATTATCATCATAGCTTTAAACATTATGTGTCTGTAAATATATTTATTATTAACAGCGTTGACGTGTTTTTTGTGTGTGTTTTTTTATTTAAAAAGTGATTTATGTCAATTTCCCTCTAGATCAAACCACTGTACAGGATATCACATGCACTATAGAGGATTGTGATCACCAGAGGAAAGGCCCTCCATCAGTAGACCAGCAGATTCAGGAGGAGCAGAGTGAGGAGGTGAAGCAGGACGTGAGGCAGAACCTTCCATTTACGGTAAATCCCTTTATTGTTTTGCATGACTGGACTTAATCACGAAAAAAAAGGAAACAAAATAATTATAGATTTAAGCATTTGAAGAGTTTAGATGCAAAATTCTTTGAAAATGCCATCTGAAATGTTCTAAAATCTGCATTTTTCTTTGCCTCCTATGTTTATGTTCAGTTATTTCAAGTTCGAGGCAATGAAAACAACTATTCTTTGCCATAAATGTGAAATTACGAAACCTAGGAACCTGAGAAAAATGCGTGTTTTACAGTGGAATAAAACTTCAGATGGCAGAGGTTTTTGCATTTGAACTCTTTATTTATTAATTGCCTCTGTAAATGTAGATATGTTTGTAACAGTATTGAAATGTTTTTTTTTTTTGTGTGTTTTTTTTTAATAAATGTTTTATGCATATTTCCATTTTAGATCAAACTTGTACAGGACAATACATGCTCTGTAGAGGATTGTGATTACCAGAAAGCTCCAAGCAGTAGTCTTGAAGCTCCTCCATTGTCTACAGATGAGCAGATCCAGGAGCAGACTGTCAAAGTCTGAGGCAGAACCTTCCACTTATGGTAAATCACTTTCTCTTTGACTGGACTTAATCATGAAAATAAAAAAGGACCATAATAGCTTTCAACTTATATTGTCTTTGTAAATGCTTTATTATTTTTAATAGTACAGATTTTTTCTTTGTGTTTTTAGTACAGGACACAGTAGGACATCACATGTGCTGTAGAGGATTGTTATAAACAAGGAGCTTCCATCATCATCTACAGACCAGCAGATCCAGGAGCATCTTCAGGCTTGTGTCTGTGATCATACAGTTTATCTGTCAGATGGAGAGACTGTGTCCCTCTGATAGAAAAACTGAACCAAGACGTGATCATTGGAAGTAAGTTCATGACATGACCAATAACAAACAAACTTTTAATGATGGCTGCTTGAAGCTTTAAATTTCATTATGATTAAATGTTAATACACACACACACACAGACACACAGACAGACACAACACACACACACACACACACACACACACACACACACACACACACACACACACACACCACACAGCGCAGCACAGGACATAAACATGACATCAGATTAAGGGGAAGGGTGCGACAGGCCAGAATCACAGTGGCAGGCCAGGGGTGCGTTTCCCAAAACCATTGTTAGCCAACTAATGTCGCAAGTTCCATCGTTACAAACATAGTTTGTTGATTTGCCATTTTCCAAATCCATCGCTCCAACGAACATTCCCAAACTGCGTCGCAAACTTGAGCACTTGAAACGACACCTCTGGAGCTGTAGTTAGAAACATAGTTCCTGGCTGTGTTCTATTCCCACTTATCCCCCCTATGCCCTATTCATTTAGAACATTCTAACATTCAAAGATGGAATTATTAAAAAAAAAAACATCGGCACCAGTGGTGTAGTGGTTAGTGTGTCGACACATGCACTCCGATGCTCACGGCGACCTGAGTTCGATTCCGCCTTGCGGTCCTATGTCGATCCTTCCCCTCTCTCTGCTTCCATGCTTTCCTGTCAATTCTCTACTGTCCTGTCAATTAAAGGTAAAAACCCTGAAAAAAATAAAATAAATAAAAAGCATCAAGGTCATTTCTCTTAGGTGTATTTGCTTTCAAAGAATTTTACAGTTCAGTTTTAGCGATCTTCATGTGTGCTCCCTTCGCAGTGTACTTTGAAAACATTGATATCATTTTGAACACAGCCTAATGTGAAAGCTATAGGTGACCTATTATTTAAAAGCGGAATTTATGTTATATCTCCAAAGCTTGTGAAAACAAAAACATAGCATACGTTAATTCTTTTAATTTATAGTGGGTTATTTATTAAGTATCTGTACTGTATATGACATGGGCCTGCTGGTTAGAACTTTCTGCTGTGGTTTACATGTGTCAAATTGTAAAAGTAGACTTTAAAAAAAAAAAATAAACAATAGCCTACTAAATAATAATAATAATCATCATCATCATTAATATTATTAATATTATTATTAAAGTATATTTATAATAAATCGCCTCATTATTTATTTATTTATATGATTTATATATGATATTAGAATAGTGTTGCTTTGTAAGTGATTTTATGTTTTAGAATAGAATATGTAATGTTCTCAATAATATTTGTAAAGGAAACATAGGCATATGTGCCATTTACATCTATTTCAATAAATATGGAAAATGAGTGCATGTTTTTACCAAAACTAATATTGGATTTTATTTTAAATGCGTGTGCATGTAAAACAATATAATTTGCACAAAGAAATGATGGGGTTCTTCTCTAAAGAAGTTGTTACTCCCACCTCATTTAGAGCATCATTATGGGCGTTTTACGCTATAACTAACGTGGTTCAAGCGATGGATCTGCGACAGAGAAACTAGGGTTTTGGGAAACACTCGTCACTACATCTTTCTTTTCCCAAACAATCTGCATCATACTAATAGTTCAGCCGCAGTTGCGTCGTTGTTTGGGGAAACGCACCCCAGATCGACCATCAGGCCACTGGGAAATGTCCCGGTGCTCCCTTTGGCCAGTCCGCCCCTGGTTGCCATACCTGACAAATAAATGTCAGTATTTGATGTCAATATGATGCTGGTTTAAGTTGGATTTTGGTCAATTTCCAACACAACCTAGAATCAACCAAATATCAACATCATTTGACGGCGTTATTGGACGTCAAATAACATTGTCCTTAGATGCTGGCTAGACATTGAAATGTGGTCACTTGACATCAACCTAATTCTAACCTAATATTAATATCTTATGACGTTGTGTTCCTGCTGGGTATAGTTTTCTCAGTTAGGGCATTAATAATTATGAAAAATGATTCTAAAGTTTTACCATTACATTGTAGAAAATGAACTTGTCTCTCAAACAATTTATTTTAACAGACATGTGCTGGAACTACAACATCGGCGAGAAATTCGTGCGAAGGATAGTCTTCTAGTATATTTATATATTTTTGCATTATCTATAACATAATATATTTATGCGTTATACTTTGTCTTGTTTAACACAATTAGAGCCCTTATTTGAACGGTCAGACTAATCAAACATGCTAAAATTTCATTAAAAAATTTCAATTCTCAAAGGATTAATAACCTGAAGAATATGCTAACTGTCACAAATTGTGTTTTGTTGATCAGGTGGCAATCAAGTTTGCCTGGAAAATGGAGAACATATATATCTCTACATTGTAAGTAAACTGCTCACTATGTGATCTCTTCTAACTCTCTGTTTTTACTTTTTAATCAATATTAATCATAGATTGCAAATTATCTCTCAATAATCACATTTTTTTTAACAAGTGGACGCCACCTCATCCCAAACCTGTTCCTCTGAAATCCACCTGACGCTCCTGGCTAATGAGGGTCCCAGCTCACCCAACATCATCGAGTTACTGGACTGGGAGGACCTCTTCGACACATTATTTTATGGTCTTGCAGTGCCCCTTGCTGTTCCAGAGTCTCTTCGACTTTTTGGCAAGCTATGGCGGCATCTCAGGTGAAGTGTTTGCACTGCATGTCATTGAGGCAGCTGAGACCTGCTTTTGACGAGGAGTTCTCCATAGAGACATTAAAATGGAGAACCTATTAGTGAACACAGACACCATGGATTGACACTGAATGATTCAGCTGCGGCAGCCTGTTGTATGAAACACCATATTACACCTTTAATGTATGTACTGTAATAAAACAGTAGTCTAGGACTTTAAATTTAGTGTCATTATGCACAAACTAGTGTAAGCATTACAGATGGCCAGCAACAGTTTTTTTCACTTGGGGTGCTGCTGTACAATCCTGCTGTAACGCCGAGGAGAGGATTCCTCTTGACCAGATTCTTCTCCAGGACTGGTTTAAGATGCCTGAGATCTGCAAAATCACTGAGAGTAAGTTCATTGGCATAAACAAATTAAACAGACTTTTAATGGTGGATGGTTGATGCTTTACTTTTCATTATGATTAAATGTTTATGAGATATTTATTAAGTCGTGTAATAATTTTAGGCATCTAATTAGCTTTTTATTTTATTATTATATATCATACATTATCTTAGTTTGGCATTAATAATTATATAAAATGACAATAAATTATACCTTTACATTGTAGAAAATGAATCTGTCTCTAAACTTTATATTTTAACAGACATGTGCTGGAACTACAACATTGGCAAGAAACTGGGAGAAGGAGATTTGGTGCTGTTTATGCCAGTGTTCGTACCAAGGTTCGTCCGGTATATTTATATATATATATTTTGCATCATCTGCCTAACAAACTATATTTATGGGTTATATTTTGTCATGTTTAACACAATTAGAGCCCTTATTTAAACGGTATGACTAATCAAACATGCTAAAAATTCATGAATGGAATTTCAATTCTCAAAGGATTAATGCCCTGAAATAATATGCTAACTGTCACAAATTGTGTTTTATTGGTCCGGTGTTGGTCAAGTTTGCTTGGAAAACAGAGGACATGGAATATCTCCACATTTCAAGTAGACTGTGCACTCTATGTGATCTCTTTTTTAGTCAATGTTAATCATAGACGGCAAATTATTCTCAATAAACAATTATAACATTTTCCACTAACCTGACCATCTGGAACCTGTTCCTCTGGAAATCGGCCTGACACTCCTGGCAACCTGTTGTATGAAACACCATACAACAACACCTTTAATGGTATGTACTGTGATAAAATGGAAGACTTTAGTGTCATGATGCACAAGCTTCTGCATAAGGAAGAAACACGCTGTAGAAAATCCAACATGCAAATCTCTTTCCTTTCAGGCACAAAGGCGTATACTGCCCTCCCGATACCACTGGCTGTGGTATCTGCCTTCCTTGTCAAATGGTGAGATCTTTAAAAAATTGCAACAAATGTAATTGTAAATTGTATTAAACAAGAAAGGAAGTTTTAAGTAATAGTCCATCATTATTCCCACCTTTCACAATGCAGCCATTTGATCAAAGCCTGCGTGCATCCTGATCCTGAGAGGATTCCTCTTGACAAACAGGATTCTTCTCCACGACTGGTACCGAAGATCAGCAAAACATGTCTAATTCAAATGTCTAATTCTGTTTTTTTAGACAGTAAAGCTGATTTTGTTTGTTTTCTTTAGATCATATAAGTCGTGGAGGCTAGAGTATCCTGTGCCAGCCACCTAGAAAGTGCTGTTTAGTCAGCTTACAACTGGTAGGCCTCTCAAACAACAGTGGCCTCTCCATCCCTCCAGTCCTTTTGTCTTGCAAGGCTAACAAACTCTGGTAGGGTCTGGTGCCAGGGCTTGAGGCAGCAATATTTGTGCCTTGCAGTATTGCTGCCTAGGAATGTGTACATAGTCCTCATATAAAAAAATAAATTGTTGAATTAAATGTTTTGTTGCTGTCATTTTTGTAGTTTTTAGTCTCCCCAATAGGTCCAGTTCAAATCATCGTACAGCTGTATGAACATAACCGAATTTAAAATAATCAGAATCAGTTT